>JAWPHD010005616.1:0-159913 GCA_037043455.1 Cyrtodaria siliqua | reverse complement strand
TGTTCTAAAACGAATTAGGGAGCCTAATTTTGACAACTATGATGTCCTAGTTCCAAATTACCATCTATATGGAATATTGATAAATATCATATAACGCAAAGAAAATCACTGCAAATGAATTCAAAATCCTTTACTGGTCAAATAAAGCATTATTGCCATTAAGTATACATATTTTTCATACAGTTGCTTCCATTTGTTTCTATAAATCAGTAAATGTTCATATTTATAAATATTCCATATACGGGCATTTAGAACTGCGATGTCATAGCTTCCATATCCGTTTCAACAAAACCTTCAAATGATCATATCTTAATTCTTTGTTTATCATACGATTTTGAAATTTCTTTCAACCTTATGCAAGTTTTTCAGAACTCTCAATAATAAAGATAGATTGGCACTGGGGCTACGTACATTCCCTTTACTCAAAAACGACTTTTATCGCAAAAAAATAGTTAGGGATAAATAATTGAGCGCTTTTTTCGACTAACCCAGGCATGAATATCATAGTAATTTACTTCCTGTATGCCTATAATAGTATTGTATATAGTACATGCCTTTAACTTACTGTGTGTCGACTGCCATGGATAATAATATCGCAGAGCTAATTTAACTGTAATTCGAATAAAAATAATTACACGCGATTTACGTTTGATGTTACCATTACGCCTAAGACCATGAGACCTAGATTTACGCTTGAATCGAATAGAAAATATAGAAAAAATGTCAATATGAGGATCTTAAGAAATATTTTCTTCTTGATAAATATTGTCATTAAGGCCGAGTGGATAAGGTGTCTGTAAGTTGTTCATCCACTTAAGTTCTGCAATATGTCTAGCTTTTATTTTAAAGCTTTTAGTAGAATCATTATCAAAAAATATATATTCAAGCGGTTGAACAGTTACGTTATTAAAATTATGACCTGACTGACGAAAGTGTTGGTACAAGTAATTTTTTTAACTTTTTAGGATTACTTGCATTATATTTGTGTTCACGAAATCGAACTTTTAAGGATCGACCTGTTTGTCCAACATATTATAGCAGATGTTACCATAAAAATGCCACTGTTTTTGTATATATTCAAAATCTGCCTTCAAATGAATTAATTAACATTATGTGAAACCATCAAGAAAATGCAACTTTTCAGTTTAAAAATGACAAAAAATATTTCTGAGACTATCCTCCCCAACTCCATTTTTAGGGCCATGCCATGTTTTACAACATGCTCATTGCACAAGATTGACTGTAACTGTACTAGATCTATTTAACGTTATTGTATTTTTTTTATTAGATATTGTTTGTAGCATCTTCATGCAACCAAGGATTTGCTTATTGTACAAATCCTTGATGCAACCATGCAGCCAATAAGCACTGTTTAAAGTACAGATCCGAAAATTCATTAAAATGAAGGGGTTGGGGTTTCAGCCGGGCTATATTTAGCTGTATGCAGCCTTAAACCATTAACGTTTAGCACCCTTTTCAACCGGGTTTTAACCGGAAAATAACCGGGGAATAATAGGCCGGAATAATATCACCCCATTGAAATAATATGGTTCCCTGCTCAACTCAATACCTATGTCTGATAAATTGAGTATGGCCGAGTACCAAACTACACCACCGCAAAATTGGGAAATAGTGACTGCTAGCTGCAGTGGTTAATTCAGTACTGAGCCCATAGTACCTGTATATCCATGCTGAGCCAGACATTTAAATAGCGTAAACAATCAGAGATCGGCTCTTGCAACATGTTAGTCTAGAGGATCGAAAATGCAACAGTTTATCTGTCGAGGGGCGGGCCCATGGAAGTGACTGTGTGTTCGCCCCGTAACGTTTTCGCCCCATTTTGAAAGAATCTATATCATGATTACCCAAAAATGATAGATGCGTATCAGCATAAAATACGCCTGAAAATATTAAAAATGTATGATTCTAAATTGTTCATGCATACCAAATACATACAAAAATATGATTTACGAAGAAAAAAAAGGCCAATATTCGGGCTCTCTCAAAATACCCAAGAAAGCACTTTGTTGTTTTCCAATTCTGAGGTAAAAAATTACCAATCTTATTTATTTATTTTTTTAAAAAAGTGACAACTTCAACTAGTTTATATGTTAAAATAACTAAATTCTAAAACCTGATCGATATAATATCAGTAATCGCAATTTTTGTCGAGCCCGTTTATGGATCTTGACTTAGCGATCACAATGTCATCTGGGTGAATGTGTGTCAGTTTTCTGTCCGTTCATTAGTCCATTCGTTTGTGCGTCGGATTTTCATTTCTTAATATATATCTTCTTTGTTACTTGCAGGAATTTCACCAAACTCCACCAAAATGTTCATTATATCATTATGCACAGTTTTGGGTCGCTGTGATCTATTTTCGATGAAATTCAGATCACGTGTAGATCGTCTCTGCTATGACATGCGTATCTTGCTTCTTTCTCGCAGTATTTTCACCAAATTTCACCAGAATGTTCCTTATATGTATCATGTGCTAAATTTTGGGTCGCTGTGACCTACCAGTGTTTTTTTTATGTGTTTTGTGAATGCAGCCTGTGCCTGTGCCATTGTGAAAAATAGCATTTTTCACTTTTAATTTCAGTTTAATATCCCTAGTTTTTAAATTTTGTTTTTGGTAAATACAGACTAGTTTTAACACCAGCGTATATTAAGACTAGTATCCTTACTGGTCTGTCTTTACCCTAAAAAAAATATTTTTTTTTTTTTTTTTTTTTTTCAGGTTGTGAATTTTTTGGATATAATTGTGAAAAAAGTATACTTTTTGGCATTGTGAATGGGGCCGAATAACGGCCCCAAATTAGGCATAAAAAAACCACTGCCTACTTTCAACGAAATTCAGGTCACGTCCGGTCTCTGCAACGACATGCATATCTTGCTTCTTTCTAGTAGGATTTTCACCAAACTTCACCAGAATGTTCCTTATATGCAAATAACATCATGTACAAAATTTCTGTCTGGGTCATGTATGGTCTCCGCTATGACATAAGTATCTTGCTTCTTTTTCCCAGGATTTTCAACAAACTCCACCAGAATGTTCCTTATATGCATCTAACATCAGGTGCAAAATGTCAGATTGCTCTGACCTACTTTCAGTGAAATGTAGGTCACGTTCGGTCTCTGCTACGGCATGCATCCACCACTCCCACTGTTAATGAAATTACTTTAATATCTTTTGGGATTGACATTGGTGTTGGTCAAATAAAAAATCTGGACCAAAAAATAGTATTTGATAGAGCCTCAGATAATGTTTTGGACCTATGAGTGATCATGTCTCAAATTTTAACTTGAGTGGTAAAATGTTAATTTCCCTAAAACTGGAGTAATCAAAAAATTACTTACTCCCAAAAATAGGCCTAAAACCTCGATTTTGCAACTGCTTAATCAGACTTATAAAATCAGCGATTTTTTCACCCTTTTGGGAATGGTACCATTTTTCCACAGACATATTAATAAACAGATAGGAAACTTCCTATCTTAACCAATGAAGTAACCAAAATATCACGTTGCATCTTAACTTTTCCTTCTATCTTCTCTCTCAATTATTCACCGATTTTGATGAGAATACATCCAAAAGATTCATAGTGAATAGCAAAATGGTATTATAATAATTTATGTTTATTTTCAAAATAAGAAATTGTATAAAAAAATGTTTAAAGTTTAAAATGTCATCATTTTTCGCTTTTCTCTTAAAAATCAATGTTTTGACATAGTCAAAGTTTCCATCAAACTCCTTTTTTGCTCTCAATGTAAGAGAAAACAAAATACTATCATTAGAAAGAATATGCTTGAATGAAACTTGTATCTATAAAACTCTTCATGATATGTGTGTTTAAAGTTGGGAAATATGTTGTGAAATTTTCGAACTGTGCCACTTGAAATTTATACATTTTTTATAGTGTCCAATCTATTTGTTATTAGGTCTGTGCATTTTGCAGTACAATTTATCTTTAAGGGGAAAAAGCACTGAAAATAAAAGGCTTTATTCTAGAATCACGACAGTGCAATATAATCTTATGAAATTAAGTCTTGCCACCCTTTTAAACTTACAATTCATAATGAATGACAAACCTTGTAGCCAAAATCCCTAGAGTGATTGTTGGCACGTTCAATACATCCATTTAACAACACTCAAATACAACCTTCATACAATCTGCAAATTTCAATAATCAATGAAGAATTTCCTATTCGGTATGGCTTATTTAGGTACATGTAAGCAAATGTTGCAGAAACGAAGAATAATGTATATCTGATCCGAGCGCAGAGAAATATTTACGCACAGAATAGTAGAAAGGTATTTTAAAAACAATCCGGAAACACAAGTGTGTTTTACGATTCTGGCCTTCCCTTTACTATATGTTTGTATCCATATACTGTAACACTATCTCTTCATCTCTCTGTCCTTCTATACTAAGGCCAAATAAAATTATAATCTGTGGTTCCGGTTTCATGACAAACCCCGTTTTTAAGGGCCAACCCTAAAAATTTTATGCCAAAAAGACACAACGATTTTACAAATTAAATAATGTTTTCTATTTGTTCTGTACCTGACATGAACACATATATATATTTAAGTTAATTAGGTTTTAAGTATTGAGTGAAAAAAGGACAAAAAGTAAAATAAAATGTTTTATAAATTCTTATATTTTCCCTACCTACCTACCTACCTACAGTAACCTACCTACCACCCTACCATATTTATTTTTAGCATGTAATAGGAACCACACATATAATTTAATTTTGCCTAATGCAAGCTAGTGCATAAAATACATGTGTATGAATGCGAGACGATTTTTGATATACACCGTCCTCCGAGTCTAGGGTGCATCTATAAACGTACCCAAGACATCAAATAAATGAGACTAATTGCAAGCCTGGGGCGATAACTTAGTGGGGCTCTTTTTCCTATTGGACGAACTTGCAAGTTGCAATCACAAGGTGGCTGTATGGGTAGTAATTTAAATATATATATATTTTTTTTAGTTCCTGTAGTAGCAGTATTCTCGTTGCAATATTCTCGTAATGACAACTATCTACATCTATATGGTACGTCGTTTCAGTCACACTTGACTATCACACGACGGTGGTGCATGTAAGAAAAAGAAAGAGCAGAGTCATAGGATAGATAGAAAAACGTACTTAGAAAAGGCAGAAGCACAGAAGGTGATTGCCAAGCTACATTTTCGTCCCTTCATACCCAGACCTGTCGGGCTACCGTGGCGGCAGAGAAGTAAGTGCACTTCAACCGGCGTAGCTTTTAACTAGACATGAATAAGTGTGCACTTGTATTCAGCATTTTAAACATTTACAGTCATTGAATGCTTAGCCAGTAAAATTACTAATTAATCTTAAATTATACAAACCAGATAGGCTCACATCTGTTGAGCAGATGATAAATTAGTCTGAGTGCAGATTTCTTTTAAGTTTAACTGGTTAAATATGGAGAGAAGTGTCCAGTGCTTGTTTAAGTTTCTTTTCGTGACATCTTTACTGATGGTCGCATCGTCTCAGCAGCAATCTTACGCGCATATGATGACCTCAGTACATAAAATCTTAAACGACCCTCAACAGTCCGTCCAGCCTGACATTGAGTCCCGGCTCTACTTGAATAGCGCGTATGAATCGTTGAAGACACAGCTTCAAGACTTAGATGCAAGTTATTTGAATGAGAAATTTGATGCTGATGGGAATATCTCGGAGACTTGCTTGACACACCTGAATATGACGTTGCAGGCACTTGAGCAGAAACAAGAATGGGCTCTGAGAAGTAAGTATGAAACCCTCCATACGACTACTGTCTAGTCTAGATTGTTTTTATCCAAGCAGGCAAATAACAGGCAAATAGCAAGCATGAAAACATAATGAAGCCCAGTAAAATAAATGTGGTCTAAAGGCTTGCAAAAAAAAAGGATTTAGCATTAGGTAGGTCAGAGATGTACAGATTGGGCACTTATACTCAAATCTCACATAATCTCATTATTGACACAATGTAAAACTGCAAATTATTATATTGTTTTTCATTTTCTCTGCTTATATTTTAAGACAGAAAGAATATAACTTTAACGGGTGTATTATGCTGCCACTATGTGCCCTTCAAGCAGTATAACAGTTATTGTATTATAATAAAGAAGTATAACTCGAGGGATTAATGCGAAACTGTTGTAACTATATATGAATCAAGCAGAACCATTGGCGTAGCTCTGCATAGGCACTAGGCCCGGGCCTGCACCTAATTTTCAAAAATCAAAAAATTTAAAAGTCCAAACATGGAATAAAAATGGGGAATGGTGTATGGGTGTTTTCAGAAACATTTGTGTACTTATCTTTACCTTTTTATAAATCTGAAATATATACTTAACGCCATTAAAAGTGCAAGTTTTTTTATTTTGTGTTTATTTTTAATTAAAATGTCTCGAAGATTGTTTGCAAAATTCCAATTTTACTTCTTTCAATACATGAATTTGATCAGTCACCAGATTTATAGGGAATGTTTTTATAGGGAATGTGGGCAATTTCTAACATATAAATAACACTACAATCGATCTTGGAAATAAACACAAAATAAAAAAACTTGCACTTTTAATGGCGTTAAGTATACATCAGAACGCACCTAATGCATTCTAACATCCAAAAAAAATCTGTGAGACCATGCCACCGATCCCACACCCACCCTAGGACAAGTTAAACATCGGACCTATGCTGTCAATTGGTCCTAGCTACGCCCCTGGATACAATAATTTCACATGGACTGTTCTATTGTCCTGTTTATATTGATGTTTATGTCTCCTTTCAGTGTTGGATGCAACAGCAAAGGTACCAGCTGGATTACTGAATGGAAACATCCTGTGGATGGGAGCTTATGATGAATGTGTTAATGTAACATCCACGGTGTTTACAGGGCCCAACTTCACTATGCCTACTCACCCATTTAAGGGTAGATACTGCAGAGCAGGCATCAACATAGGGCCTGAGCAGAGCTCTACTGTTGGTGGTGTGAGTTAAATTTGAGTAAACTAACTGTTGGTTTTGTTTGAACAAAATAAAAGTGAGGTTGCTTATTGACCAGTGTTGGATCCAGGATTTCTGATTGGTTAGTAAGTGGGGGCAAGTTATTGACTACAAACAAATAAAAAACGCCCCAAAAATCATTCTCAGTCCTTTTTTTTAAGAGCAAAACACTTACATTTAGTCTGTGCGCTCATCAACCTTCTACCGAACCTGCTTATAAACAGATATTTGACTGAGGCAAATATCGCCCCAATATTTATAACCCTATAATATATTACAACAATATATACTACTCAAAATTTGCTAAGGATCACTTTTTTGCTGTCTAAATTTCTTGCTGAAATAAATAACATTATTTCTATTTTACATGAAATTATTCAGGGCAGTGTATGGTCATGTGATCTCATGACTTGATTCAAACTGTGGAACTGTTGAAGTATCAATGAAATTAATATCGTTATTGTGAATTAATTTCTAATAAAATTATATGGAAGAATAAAAGTGCAAATTTTGAGTAGTATAGTATATTATCTGGGCATCTGAGCAGGATGAACTCTTTTCATCTTGGAGTCAATAGGTCAAAGATCAAGTTCACGATGAGCCATTTATGAAACTCGTATCCACATGATGTCTTCATTATGCGCTTATGGACATTTTCCCTTTATTTTATATCGACTGATAAAATTCCATTAATTTTATTCTTACCAGATATAATATTCATATAATAAAAAAATGAGGAATAATCTAATTGCTTTTATTTGAAGCCTAATTATAGTTAATAATATTTTGAAATGTTTCAAATTGCAGGATATTTATTATGATGATTCTCTTAATAGCTGATTTGAAATATAGTTTCTGCAACGTCCACTTACATATCAACATGGAACAATATTTTTAATTTTTAAAACAACCAAAAATTTTTTTTATATACAAAACCAGTAAAGTCATAGCTTTTTACGGATTAATATCTACATAACTTCCTTTCACAGGATGGAGCCATTCCTATGGGAGAGTTGAGTTTTGCCTTGTGTGTGCCAAACTCTTGTTCTGCTGAGGACGTGAAAGCAATTGCTAATGCAGGTAACTATTAGGGATACACAGTAATCTTTTTTTGGCAGTTGATTTGTAGTAGAAGCAGACCAGCCCATTGTCCTGAGTCATCAGTAAGAATCTGCACTATCTCACTTAGCATGCTCGGTAATCAGAATATCAATGATTAGAAAAGGTCTAAATGCGAGTTTGTTAAAAGTAAAAATATGGAAATTTCACATTTCACCATTTCGGAACGTCTTCAAAAGCGGTAACTGTGTCTCTCTTGCCTTGTGTTGTACCATTCATAGTTTATTTTTAAGTTATTAAGGCGACAGATTGTTAGATGTAGGTTTTTGTATGTCACTTTGAACAGTATAAGTATGTGAATATATTTAGTTAAGCCCAAGCCCCTGTTGATATTATTATTTTTAGCTCTACTGATCAGAGATCAGCAGAGCTTATGCCGTGGTGCGGCGTCCGTCGTCCGTCTGTCTGTCCGTAAACTTTTTTTTGTAGCGACTTCTCCTCTGAAACTACTGAATGGATTTTCATGAAACTTTACAGAAATGTTGCCCATGAAGTCTAGTTGATCCTAGAAAAAATCCATGTTGATGTGAAATCCAAGATGGCCGCCAGATCTAAAAATAGGTTTTTTAAAAACAAGTTTGTAGCGACTTCTTCATGAAAACTATTTATAAGTGATATTGATATGGGACTTTTTCTACTCCTCTGAAACTACTTGACGGATTTTCATGAAACTTCACAGGAATGTTGCTCTTGATGTCTTATTGATCCTAGCAAAATTTCAGGTCGGCCGGAAATTCATGATGGCCGCCACGGCTAAAAATAAATTTTCAAAATACAAGTTTGTAGCGACTACTTCTTGAAAACTATAAGTGATATTGTTATGGGACTTTTTCTACTCCTCTGAAACTACTTGACGGATTTTCATGAAACTTCACAGGAATGTTGCTCTTGATGTCTTATTGATCCTAGCAAAATTTCAGGTCGGCCGGAAATTCATGATGGCCGCCACGGCTAAAAATAAATTTTCAAAATACAAGTTTGTAGCGACTACTTCTTGAAAACTATAAGTGATATTGATATGGGACTTTTTCTAAAATGATCAGCATGACATGATGTTGGTCCTTGTCAAAAATCGTTTTGATTCAATGTTAAACATGGCTGCCAGAGGCCATCTTTGTTTACATACAGTTATATAGTAAAAACTTGTAGCGACTACTCCTTTGAAACTACTTGACAGATTTTCATGAAACTTTACAGGAATATTGCTCTTAATGTCTGATTGATCCTAGCAAAATTTCAGATCGGCCAGAAATTCAAGATGGCTGCCACAGCTAAAAATAGATTTTTAAAAAAGAAATTTGTAGCGACTACGTCTTGAAAACTATAAGTGATATTGATATGGGTCTTTTTGTAAAATGATCAGCATGACATGATGGTTATAAGCGTCAAACATTATTTTGATTAGACGTTAAACATGGCTGCCAGTGGCCATCTTTGTTTACATAGAGTTATATAATGAAAACTTGTAGCGACTACTCCTCTGAAACTACATGACGGATTTTCATGAAACTTCACAGGAATGTTGCTCTTTATGTCTTATTGATCCTAGAAAAATTTCAGGTCGCCCGGAAATTCAAGATGGCTGCCATGGCTAAAAATAGATTTTCAAAATACAAGTTTGTAGCGACTACTACTTGAAAACTATAAGTGATATTGATATTGGACTTTTTGTAAAATGATCAGCATGACATGATGTTGGTCCTTGTCAAAAATTGTTTTGATTCAACGTTAAACATGGCTGCCAGCAGCCATCTTTGTTTACATAGAGTTATATAGTAAAAACTTGTAGCGACTAATCCTTTGAAACTACTTGGCAGATTTTCATGAAACTTTACAGGAATGTTGCTCTTAATGTTTAATTGATCCTAGTAAAATTTCAGATCGGCCAGAAATTCAAGATGGCCGCCACAGCTAAAATTAGATTTTTTAAAAAAGAAGTTTGTAGCGACTACGTCTTGGAAACTATAAGTGATATTGATATGGGACCTTTTGTAAAATGATCAGCATGACATGATGGTTATCAGAGTCAAACATTATTTTGAGTCGACGTTAAACATGGCTGTCAGCGGCCATCTTTGTTTACATAGAGTTATATAATGAAAACTTGTAGCGACTATTCCTGTGAAACTTCTTGACGGATTTTCATGAAACTTCACAGGAATGTTGCTCTTGATGTCTTATTGATCCTAGCAAAATTTCAGGTCGGCCGGAAATTCAAGATGGCCGCCACGGCTAAAAATAATTTTTCAAAAAACAAGTCTGTAGCGACTACTTCCTGAAATCAAAATCAATCAGTAGAGCTTCAAGGTCATTGACCTCTTGTTATTTATAGTCACTGGTATGGTGACAATTCTAGTGACCATATTCTTATTGAAACAGTCATGAATGGTACTTCAACGAAATGTGTCTGCAATCAGAACAATATCTTTACATCTAAAGAATCAGATATTGTATATTGGTTCCTATCCCTTACTTCCTGGTTCGTATAACCACATGATAGAAAACTCGCATGCAGGAGGTTGCGGGTTCAATCCCCAAGCAGGGTCACATCAAAGATTTCATAAAAATGGTACTGGTAGCTCCCTTGCTTGATGTTCAGCATATCGAGGGTAGTGCAAGGACTGATTGGCCCGGTGTCTAGACTCTTTTGTACCTATACCTTTAAGCGTTCTATCGGTTATAAGGCAGAGGGACTTTAAACCTTAGAACTACACAAACACAGACACACAGTCTGCCCGGTGTGAGTATAATGTGACTGGAAGGGGTATCTTGCACCGCTTATATAAAATTGAGCATTGAGCACACAGCTACCAGTAGACATGTGATATGACTGAAAGATTGTTAAACCCCATACATAAATACATGCATACCAAATTCTGAAGTTACAGCACCATTTCAGAGTTTATCCTTCATGGTAAGTTTTGTGGCCGGGATAGTAAAGCGTCTAAAACTCTGTCTCGCCTCTGACCACTGCGGGTTTGAATCCCACTGGGCGCCTGACTTGTCAGGCCAGAAAGTGTTGATTCTTTCGGATGGCGGGATGTATACATAACTGGTTCTACCCAGGAAACGTGTGGTGGACCACAAAAAAAATCATCTTCATATATGGCCTACCATGTGCTAAAACACCATTCTAAGGTTTTGATCTTATAAATGAGAAAAAATAAATAAATTCAATGCAATTAAAAAACAAGTTGGTTTAAATCATTAAAATCAACAAAAGATATTGTGTTGGTTTAAATGTCTTTCAGAGTTTATACTAAAAATATTGGTGTCAAAATTACATATTTATCCAGATGATTATGTTAAAGAATTATTTAATCTTATGTTTATTTTTTCCCCAGTAATTGGCCTTGTTAACCAAAGTGCCATCAGCACTGTGTTTGCGAGGAATTCTGTGTGTCAATTTGACGAACTTGAGTATGACTCACGGGCCATCATCTCCATGTGAGTAAAATAAACTTAAGATTCCTTTTTTTTTCAAATGACATAATTCAGTATATACTGTATTAAGTTAAACCCCACCAGGCGGTAGTTGCTACACACATTAGGTACACACTGCATTTAGTTAATATTTCGTCTGTTTCAAGATAAGGGTTTCAGCATTGTATTTTTACAGGTAAAGCTATTAATAGATACACCAAAATTCAAAATTTTACAGTTAGGGATAATAGTTTTGTTCTAGAAAATACATTATATAATTAATTTGACGAACTTGAGTATGACTCACGGGCCACAATCTCCATGTCCTTACACCTCTGGAATTGCTATCCTGTCAGTACCACATAGGAATCCAACGTTAATGGTTATACAGTCAATATGCTCAAGAGACCACCTGCTTTACAAGACCACCGTTTCAGTTCTCAATTTTACAGTTTTAAAGTAAGATATGCCTGTATTAAAAAAACACCAGTTGTTAACCCTTAACCCGCTACATAATATATAATGGACTGTACTTTCCTTGAATTAAGACCATTCCATTTATGTGACAATGGGGTGTTTTGGGGAAAATGACTGATCAGCTGCTGGACATTGTAAACCCTGATCAGCCTGCGAGTTACTCGCTTAGCAGGTTAAGGGTTAAGAGACCAATTTTGATATTCCCTTTTAGTAGATTTTTAGAACACTTAAATACATAAATAAAATGGAACAAGTTCATTGGCCAAACATATACATACTGGGTCAATTTGACAAAATTAATAGAGAATTAACGTAAATACTGATCCTGTTTCAGGTTGGTCCAGGCATAAACTTATATAGAGGATTAAGGTAAATGCTGATCCTGTTTCAGGTTGGTCCAGGCATAAACTTATATAGAGGATTAAGGTAAACACTGATCGTGTTTCAGGTTGGTCGAGGCATAAACTTATATAGAGGATTAAGGTAAATGCTGTTCCTGTTTCAAATTGGTCCAGGCATAAACTTATATAGAGGATTAAGGTAAATGCTGTTCCTGTTTCAGGTTGGTCCAGGCATAAACTTATATATAGGATTAAGTTAAATGCTGTTCCTGTTTCAGGTTGGTCCAGGCATAAACTTATATAGAGGATTAAGGTAAACACTGATCGTGTTTCAGGGTGGTCCAGGCATAAACTTATATAGAGGATTAAGTTAAATGCTGTTCCTGTTTCAGGTTGGTCTAGGCATAAACTTATATAGAGGATTAAGGTAAATGCTGATCATATTTCGGGTTGGTCCAGGCATAAACTTATATAGAGGATTAAGGTAAACACTGATCCTGTTTCAGGTTGGTCGAGGCATAAACTTATATACATATAGAGGATTAAGGTAAATGCTGGTCGTGTTTCAGGTTGGTCCAGGCATAAACTTATATAGAGGATTAAGGTAAATGCTGATCCTGTTTCAGGTTGGTCCAGGCATAAACTTATATAGAGGATTAAGGTAAACACTGATCCTGTTTCAGGTTGGTCGAGGCATAAACTTATATACATATAGAGGATTAAGGTAAATGCTGGTCGTGTTTCAGGTTGGTCCAGGCATAAACTTATATAGAGGATTAAGGTAAATGCAGATCCTGTTTCAGGTTGGTCCAGGCATAAACTTATTTGAGGATTAAGCTAAATGCTGGTCGTGTTTCAGGTTGGTCCAGGCATAAACTTATATAGAGGATTAAGGTAAATGCTGATCCTGTTTCAGGTTGGTCCAGGCATAAACTTATATAGAGGATTAAGGTAAATGCAGATCCTGTTTCAGGTTGGTCCAGGCATAAACTTATATAGAGGATTAAGGTAAATGCTGGTCGTGTTTCAGGTTGGTCCAGGCATAAACTTATTTGAGGATTAAGGTAAATGCTGGTCGTGTTTCAGGTTGGTCCAGGCATAAACTTATATAGAGGATTAAGGTAAATGCTGATCCTGTTTCAGGTTGGTCCAGGCATAAACTTATATAGAGGATTAAGGTAAACACTGATCGTGTTTCAGGTTGGTCGAGGCATAAACTTATATAGAGGATTAAGGTAAATGCTGATCGTGTTTCAGGTTGGTCCAGGCATAAACTTATATAGAGGATCCTGTTTCTTATATCGATGATTCTGTTTCAGGTTGGTCCTGAGTATACTTGCCAGCGTGATGGTTGTCGGTACAGCGTATGACGTGTTCATCATCCACAAGCTTCATATCAGCACAGAATTAGAGCCAGACACGGAGGAGACTGCCCCGCTGATTGTCTCGCCGAGCAATAACCACAGTGAGGCCAACAGGAACATCAAGTACAGGGGAGGCTATGGCTCGGCACAGACCTCGTCCGGATTGTTGGATGGAGAGGTACAACAGACCTACATCCAGAAACCGGACGAAATTGGTATTGGTAAAATTCTCTTTTCATATTAAAGTGTAGAAATTAACACAAATTATTTTAAAATTATTCAATTACCATATGTTTGGAAGGATAATTTATGTTGTTTATTTCAACTTATTAGTCATCTACAGAAGAGCATCAGAATATCCAAAATTCAATCAATTATTGTTTTTCCAGATCATAATATGACGTGTACTCAGATATTTAATCTCTTTATATCCGGTTACCTGTCCATCCGGTTATCTGTAAAATTCAGCTATTTCATCTTTCAATCAAAGTGTTGTCTGCTGTTATCAGTGCAGAAAAGGAAATTGGTTTCTTTTTAATAGACACAAATTCAAGGTTGATCAATCTCAGATTACTCTTTATTTAATTTTAATATAGTTCGCTGAAACTTGGCATGCAGAATCATCCAGGATCACGAAGACAAAAGTTACAGAATTTTGTTTTTATCATTCCTTCAGGAACAATGGGGAAAGTTCTGCAGGCATTCTCTGTGTACACTAATGGCTCGAAGCTGCTGAGTACAAATACCCAGGCCGGCATGCTGGGGTCCGTCAACGGGATCCGATTCCTCAGCTTGGCATGGGTGATCCTTGGACATACATATTCATTTGCTTTTATCCAAATACGTAAGGACTTTAATTAGTTTTGACTGGTTTGTTGGTTGAAAAATAGTTTATTTATTACATAGTATGCAAAAAGGTCCGGCCATAACTTCTAATAAAATATTATTTAGTCACAGCCTTAGTTTCATTACCTCATATTTGAAGATTTATGGTTCAATGTAAGAATTGATTGTTACTATACATTTTGCGATTTTTATATAGAAATCTGTCTATCCGTAAAAAAACATTTGTGGCAACTACTCCTCGGAAACTACTTGATGGATTTTCATGAAACTTTATAAGAATGTTGCTCTCGATGTCGAGCTGATCCTAGCAAAAATTCAGGTCATCTGGAAATTCAAGATGGCTGCCACGGCTAAAAATAGATTTAAAAAATGTGATTTTCTGGCGACTACTTCTCAAAATCCATAAGTGATATTGAATTGGAACCTTTACCAAAATGACTGGTGTGACATGTACTTGATCTTAACCAAGATTCATTACGATTCGATGTCAAACTTGGCCACCAGTGGCCATCTTTGTTTACCTAGAGTTATATAGGAAAACACTAGTGGCGACTAATCCTATGAAACTGCTTGACAGATTTTCATGAAACTTTACAGCATGTTGCTCTTGATGTTTAGTTGATCCTAGCAAAAATTCAGGTCTTTACCAAAATGACTGCCATGACATGTAGTTGGTCCTAACCAAAGTTCATTTTGATTGATTAGCCATGGCGGCCAAGATGGCCACCATGGCTAATAATAGATTTTAAAATGGGACTTTGTGGCGACTACTTCTCAAAAACCGTAAGTGACATTGAATTGGAACCTTTGCCAAAATGACTGGTGCGACATCTACTTGATCCTAACCAAGATTCATTTTGATTCGATATCAAACATTGCTGCCAGCAGCCATCTTTGTTTACATAGAGTTATATAGGAAACACTTGTGGCGACTACTCCTCTGAAACTACTTGATGGATTTTCATAAAACTTTACAAGAATGTTGCTCTTGATGTCTAGCTGATCCTAGCAAAAATTCAGGTCGGCCGGAAATTCAAGATGGCCGCAATGGCTGAAGATAGATTTTAAAAATGCGATTTTGTGGTGACTTCAGTGATATTGATTTGGAACCTTTACCCAAATGACTGGCACGACATCTTGCAGGTTGATCACCGTCTGGGTGCTCATCAGTCATTTGATCGAAACACCCCTTTGTACTATAAATGGACTGGTCCAAATTAAAAAAAAACACAGTCCATTAAACACTCAGAGGGGTAAGGATTAAGTCTCCTTTGTATTTCGGCTCTCAGAAAAAGACTGAAAACAAATTGTAGGATTTTAATATGTTATTTTAATTCTGATTTTCCAACTATAACCTGATACAAGAGCAAATCTACTTGTACTGGTGAGACATAATTCTCAGGAGAAATTGCATAATATGACCTGTGACCTGAATACAGATTATACCATTTGCAGGCCTGTAAAAGTTTTACAAAGACAACTAGTCCTGTATAGGACTAGTGAAAAAAAATCGCCTTCCTGTTTTTGCTTACCGCTAGTGCTAGACAATGTAAATCAGTGTCAAATCAAGAACATTTTATTTAGATAAACAAACTACATGTAACATCATCAAAGTATCAAATAAATGACTAGATCCCATCTAAGGTATGACTAGCTTGTCCACTTAATAATTATGAAAGGCACTTACAATAAGATATGACATCATTTTAACATTTCAAAAGCAACTGTTTAATTTGTAAGTCACTGTGATAATACAACTGTGTATCCTTCAGTTTTTTCTCCTGCAAAACACGCTAGCATTTTGTACTATCATACTGCTTTTATTGCAGTTTTAATTTATGCAATTGTCTATTCACTTTTTCTATTTGTATTTTTTCGTCATCTCCACCAACTCTCCTCCAAAACCATTCTATAGACATGTCTATTTTCTTCGACATTTTTATGGGAAAATGTCGTCATATAAAGTATAATGGTCCGGTTACAGTGTTTTATTGATAAAAACTACTAGTTTAATATTAAATATTTTGATCACGACACTACAAACTTCGGAAATCTCAGCTTTATACCCTTTCACCAAAGTAACCATGGGTAACCAATATTTTCATGTTTACTTCCGGTGTATTTGAGTGTAATTTATCGGCTATTTATTTAGTTTAAGCAAACGCTTTGTGGAATTTCTTTGCCAGAATAAAAGGAAACCATAAAGACTTGATTTATTTTGTTACTAATGTCAAAAGTCACTCGTCCGTAAGGACGTCCAGAAGGAATATCCACTCGCCCGGCCTGAAGTCACTCGTCATGACGAGCAGACGAGTGGAATTTTACAGGCCTGAATTTGTGATTTGGAGCAGAAAATAGGATATACAAAGGTTTATGTAAGGGATTTCATTGATATAGTTTTAAAATTAAAATTTGTGGTAGCATGACATTTTTATAAGCTGTAAAAAGATATATTCTTTAGAGTAGGATAAAATTGAATGAGATTATAATGTTGCAAAGGTAATGTTGCATAATAAATCATAATATTTAGGAATATCTCTTAATGTCTAGTTGGTCCTAAGTAAAAATCAGGTTGGCCTAGAATTCAAGATGGCCACCATATCTAAAAATAGATTTATTAAATACAATTTTGTGGCGACTAGGGGTATCGGTTTGGTACCTTTACCAAAATGACTTTAATTAAATTCAGGTTGACCGGAAATTCAAGATGGCTACCACAGCTTAAATACAAGTTTATGGCAACTAGTGCCAACTACATAAGTGGTATTGATTTGGAACCTTTACTTAAATGACTGGCATGACATGGAGTTGTTCCTAAACAAAATTAATTGATTCTATGTCAAACATGGCTGCCAGCGACCATCTTTTTTTAGATAGAGTGATAATAGGAAAAACTTGTGGCGACTTAACTTCTCTGAAGTGTTGGTCTTATTTCCATAAAACTTCACAGGTTCCCATGGCTGATCAAGCTATCAAAATAGAGCTTCAAGGTCACTGACTTTTGTTTATTATTGACTAAATGCACCATATATTCTCTGAAAATTATGTTTGTATGATATTAAATGTGTATTTCTTGCAGAAAATGTTCTTCCATTTGCGATGGAGAAATTAAACAGCCTCAGTTTTATGTTTATGATCAATGCTACAGTGTCTGTGGATTCCTTTTTTACACTCAGGTAAGGAGTTGTAGTCACACATGGTTTTCTCCGGATTTTCCGGTTTCCTCCACATCAAGCACATGATAAAATTGTTATCATCATCATCGAGATTGATTCGTATAAGCTGTCCAGCTTGTTTCGGAATCAATGTAAAATAAAGATTATGCTTTTAAATATAATGTGGCGAATTAATCAGCCATTACGTTTCATTCTTTCCATACGGTCCTTCCCCACACAGAATATTCAAAATACATTAGAACATGAATGAATGAATGGTGTTTTACGGCACGTCGACACATAAACAGGTCATATTGTGTGCAAAAACATCAGAACAAAATAAATGATACATGTTTGTACTTAAACATTATTGTACGTTCAGTAATGCAAAAGTATCAGTTGTTTCTTGATTATTTTAGCGGTTTGTTGGTGTCCTATCTGACATTAAAGGAACTGAAGAAAGTGGGAGGTGTCAAGAACTTCAAGTGGGGCATGTTCTACTTCCACAGGTTCTGGAGGTAAGTTATTCAAGTGGGGCATGTTCTACTTCCACAGGTTCTGGAGGTAAGGTATTCAAGTGGGGCATGTTCTACTTCCACAGGTTCTGGAGGTAAGGTATTCAAGTGGGGCATGTTCTACTTCCACAGGTTCTGGAGGTAAGTTATTCAAGTGGGGCATGTTCTACTTCCACATGTTCTGGAGGTAAGATATTCAAGTGGGGCATGTTCTACTTCCACAGGTTCTGGAGAGATATTCAAGTTAGGCATGTTCTACTTTCACAGGTTCTGGAGGTAAGGTATTGAAGTGGGGCATGTTCTACTTCCACAGGTTCTGGAGGTAAGGTATTGGAGTGGGGAATATTATACTTCCACAGGTCTTGGAGGTAAGGTATTCAAGTGGGGCATGTTCTACTTCCACAGGTTCTGGAGAGATATTCAAGTAAGGCATGTTCTACTTCCACAGGTTCTGGAGGTAAGATATTCAAGTGGGGCATTTTCTACTTCCACAGGTTCTGGAGAGATATTCAAGTAAGGCATGTTCTACTTTCGCAGATTCTGGAGGTAAGATATTCAAGTGGGGCATGTTTTACTTACACAGGTTCTGGAGGTAAGATATTCAAGTGGGGCATGTTCTACTTCCACAGGTTCTGGAGAGATATTCAAGTAAGGCATGTTCTACTTCCACAGGTTCTGGAGGTAAGATATTCAAGTGGGGCATTTTCTACTTCCACAGGTTCTGGAGTGATATTCAAGTAAGGCATGTTCTACTTTCGCAGGTTCTGGAGGTAAGATATTCAAGTGGGGCATGTTTTACTGCCACAGGTTCTGAAGGTAAGATATTCAAGTGGGGCATGTTGTACTTCCACAGATTCTGGAGGTAAGATATTCAAGTGGGGCATGTTCTACTTTCACAGGTTCTGGAGGTAAGATATTCAAGTGGGGCATGTTCTACTTCCACAGGTTCTGGAGAGATATTCAAGTGGGGCATTTTCTACTTCCACAGGTTCTAGAGGTAAGATATTCAAGTGGGGCATGTTCTACTTTCGCAGGTTTTGGAGGTAAGATATTCAAGTAGGGCATGTTCTACTTCCACAGGTTCTGGAGGTAAGATATTCAAGTGGGGCGTGTTCTACTTCCACAGGTTCTGGAGGTAAGGTATTGAAGTGGGGCATGTTCTACTTCCACAGGTCCTGGAGGTAAGATATTCAAGTGGGGCGTGTTCTACTTCCACAGGTTCTGGAGGTAAGGTATTGAAGTGGGGCATGTTCTACTTCCACAGGTTCTGGAGGTAAGATATTCAAGTGGGGCATGTTCTACTTCCACAGGTTCTGGAGAGATATTCAGGTAAGGCATTTTCTACTTCCACAGGTTCTGGAGGTAAGATATTCAAGTGGGGCATTTTCTACTTCCACAGGTTCTGGAGAGATATTCAAGTAAGGCATGTTCTACTTTCGCAGGTTCTGGAGGTAAGATATTCAAGTGGGGCATGTTCTACTTCCACAGGTTCTGGAGATCAGATATTAAAGTGGGGCATGTTCTACTTCCACAGGTTCTGGAGGTAAGATATTCAAGTGGGACATGTTCTACTTCCACACATCTGGAGGTAAGATAATCAAGTGCAACAGTGTTCTACTTCCATACTGTGAGGTCCTTGAGTGAAGATATTCAATATTTCAAATCCATTAATGCTGCACAGGTTTATGTTTAAATATGTGATTTCTTTAATAAATTAATGGCTGTATTCTATGAAACTCTGAGTATGAAGTGTTTGCCAATGATAGCTATATGTTTATACACATGATATGATACCCCACCCAGTCACATTATACTGACGCCGGGCAGACCAGTCCTAGCCCTCCCCCTTATATGCTGGGTGTCAAGTAAGGAAACTAGTAACAATTTTGTAACATCTTTGATATGACCTGCCTGGTGATTAAACCCATGACCTCCTGCTTGCGAGATGGACGCATTACCATTACAATGTCTACATTAAACCAAATGTATACTTATTCATATATATACCAACTGTATTGTAACACTATGTGCACCTAAGGTATTTGTTTAATCCAATTTGCTGTTTCCTGTAATTTGAAGTATACAAATCCTGACCCATGATTTTACACAAGAGCGCCTTAATAATAAAGATTATAAAAGGATCACAACAGTATGGCCATATTTAAACATAAGTCGGAGGATAACACGAAATCGGAAACTAGCCTTAAAACAGCAAAGTTACTTTTCTCTAATTTCTCCTCTAGATTGACCCCGCCATACATGTTGGTGATGCTGCTTTACATACCCCTCCTTAAATACTGGTACAATGGTCCCTTCTGGCCACAAAATGGAACGGAGGTAAACTACTGTGAAGATTCGTGGTGGATGAGTCTCCTTTACATCCAGAACTTCTTCAAGCAGGCAGATACGGTATGCATTTATATCTACAGATGGTGCCCAGCGGATTACGACTTTTTACACTCAATGCAGTGATATTGTTTTACCACAGACAGATTGACTTGTCCCCGCGATTTGTTGAGATTTCACCCAACACGGTGTCTAAATTTCGTCCACCGTGATCAAAATATGGGGCTCCCGGTCATCGTCACAATGTAACTCACAGGGTTTCATGGCAATTAACATATTACATAACAATGTATTGCCTGTTTTATCTTCCCTACGATGCGCCGCAACTCAACACCGAGGAACACAGTGATCGCCATCTACCGAGACTGCGTTTTGCAATCCCGATGATATTTTGGGTGACAATTCGCAGTAAAATCACTTCAATTTTCGGCTACAATGGAAAAGACTTTCACGTTGACACTGCAGAAAAGTCGTAATCCGCATGGCACCATCTGTAGCCAATGTGTTATAAAAACATGGTGATATTTTAAGTGAATGTTGTCAGGCTGTTATCTAACCAATGTAGTGTAATGTCGCGGTGATATTTCGAGTGTCGAGCCATTGCAATGTCAACATTTCATTGTATGGCCTGGACCCGATATCTAACCAGTGTTATAACATACTAGTATCTACTAGCCAATGTGTTGTTATGATATTATTTTGATATTTCAGTGTATGCAGTGGGCCTGGTATCTGGCTAATGACATGCAGTTTTATATCATCAGTC
This sequence comes from Cyrtodaria siliqua, assembly GCA_037043455.1. Lineage (NCBI taxonomy): Eukaryota > Metazoa > Mollusca > Bivalvia > Adapedonta > Hiatellidae > Cyrtodaria > Cyrtodaria siliqua. Next base: position 138,535 of record JAWPHD010005616.1, on the reverse strand, counting down.
CATTGCTACTTATACCCCTATATTAGTAAGTACGATGATTCATGTTTCATGTTGTTGCCACTTTGTCCATCCGTCCGTCCCACTTTTGTCCGGAGCATAACTTTAAAACTACTGATGGGACTGCAAGGAAACTTCACACAATGATAGAGGGCAATGAGAGGGAGTGCAGAGTGCAAGCATCATAACTCTGTCATCATTCAAATTAGAGTAGTTGCTCTTTCGTTTGTAATTTTATACCTAGAACTTTTGTCCAGAGCATAACTTCAAAACTACATAGGAACTACAGTGAAACTTCACACGATGATAGAGGGCACTGAGAGAGAGTGTAAGACCATAAATCTGTCATCATTCATATTAAAGTTATTGCCCTTTGTAATTTTATACTTAGAATTTTTGTCTGCAGCATAACTTCAAAACTACTGTTGGGACTGCAATGAAACTTCCCACAATGATAGAGAGCAATGAGAGGAAGTGTAGAGTGCAAGAACCGTAACTCTCATCATTCAAATTAGAGTTATTGCCCTTTGTAATTTTATACTTAGACTTTTTGTCCAGAGCATAACTTCAAACTTCAAACTACTATTAAATGGGACTGCAATGAAACTTCACACAATAATAGAGGGCAATGAGAGAAAATGTAGAGTGCAAGAACCGTAACTCTATCATCATTCAAATTAGAGTTCTACTATTAAATGGGACTGCAATGAAACTTCACACAATGATAGAGGGCAATGAGAGGAAGTGTAGAGTGTAAGAACCGTAACTCTATCATCATTCAAATTAGAGTTCTACTATTAAATGGGACTGCAATGAAACTGCACACAATGATAGAGGGCAATGAGAGGAAGTGTAGAGTGCAAGAACCGTAACTCTATCATCATTCAAATTAGAGTTCTACTATTAAATGGGACTGCAATGAAACTTCACACAATGATAGAGGGCAATGAGAGGAAGTGTAGAGTGCAAGAACCGTAACTCTATCATCATTCAAATTAAGAGTTCTACTATTAAATGGGACTGCAATGAAACTTCACACAATGATAGAGGGCAATGAGAGAAAATGTAGAGTTCAAGAACCGTAACTCTGTCATCATTCAAATTAGAGTTATTGGACAAAGCAGTAATGTAAAATATTTACTCTTAGTTGTTACTAAAAAAATATTACGTATTTCCTCTTCCCCTTTTATATACATTCATTATTGCTGTTTGTCTTTTTTAAATGGCATTAATTTGTGACAGAACGGCCTTTTTTTCTTTTTCTTGCAAGCATCTGCTAGTAATTGCTGGAGGCACTTGAATCATTAAATACCTCAAACTTAATTAAGTATTGAGCTTGACTGGGCGTACTAGATTTTTGAAAAACTTAAGTGTGTACACATGAACTTGGTTCTCAGTATTTATTGATGATTTTTTAAAGCGTTTCTGTACACATTGATTTTATTTTTAATGCGTTATGGTGAAAGAAATACGCGTAATTAGCAGATGTGTGTCTTATCTGGAGTGCCGTACAAGTAATCCCTAAAGTCTCTGAGCGTCCGTGGAACCAAAGTTGCAATCTCATTAAAATCAAATCTTAATTACGCTTTGATACTCTCCACCTCTACCCTTGTAGTGTAGAGTAAGGTAGCGTGATAAAGGGTGTGATTTTATTGAGATTGCCAAAATTGTAATGGTCCATAAAATGTGCAGTAATTTGAAGATACCTAGAGGAGTCATAGTATACCATGCTATTCATAATAATACTTTTGAAGGGTAAATCAAAAATACCTTGGAGAGGGATATGACTGTTCGCTCCATGTTACAATAAATATGTTTTTATACCACCGCTTTTTAGCTCTACTGATCAGAGATCAGCAGAGCTTATGCCGTGGTGCGGCGTCCGTCGTCCGTCTGTCTGTCCGTAAACTTTTTTTGTAGCGACTACTCCTCTGAAACTACAGAATGGATTTTCATAAAACTTTACAGAAATGTTGCCCATGAAGTCTAGTTGATCCTAGCAATAATTCATGAAGATGTGAAATCCAAGATGGCCGCCAAATCTAAAAATAGGTTTTTAAAAAACAAGTTTGTAGCGACTACTTCTTGAAAACTCTAAGGGATATTGATATGGGACTTTTTCTAAAATGATCAGCATGACATGATGTTGATCCTTGTCGAAAATCGTTTTGATTCGACGTTAAACATGGCTGCCAGCGGCCATCTTTGTTTACATAGAGTTATATAATGAAAACTTGTAGCGACTACTCCTCTGAAACTACTAGACAGATTTTCATGAAACTTCACAGGAATGTTTCATTTAATGTCTAATTGATCCTAGCAAAATTTCAGGTCGGCCGGAAATTCAAGATGGCCGCCACGGCTAAAAATAGATTTTTAAAAAATAAGTTTGTAGCGACTACTTCTTGAAAACCATAAGAGATATTGATATGGGACTTTTTCTAAAATGATCAGCATGACATGATGTTGGTCCTTGTCGAAAATCGTTTTGATTCGACGTTAAACATGGCTGCCAGCGGCCATCTTTGTTTACATAGAGTTATATAATGAAAACTTGTAGCGACTACTCCTCTGAAACTACTTGACGGATTTTCATGAAACTTCACAGGAATGTTGCTCTTGATGTCTAATTGATCCTAGAAAAATGTCAGGTCGGCCGGAAATTCAAGATGGCCGCCACGGCTAAAAATAGATTTTTAAAAAATAAGTTTGTAGCGACTACTTCTTGAAAACTATAAAAGATATTGATATGGGACTTTTTCTAAAATGATCAGCATGACATGATGGTAATCCGAGTTGATTCGACGTTAAACATGGCTGCCAGTGGCCATCTTTGTTTACATAGAGTTATATAATGAAAACTTGTAGCGACTACTCCTCTGAAACTACTTGACGGATTTTCATGAAACTTCACAGGAATGTTGCTCTTGATGTCTAATTGATCCTAGCAAAATTTCAGGTCGGCCGGAAATTCAAGATGGCCGCCACAGCTAAAAATAAATTTTCAAAATACAAGTTTGTAGCGACTACTTCTTGAAAACTATAAGTGATATTGATATGGGACTTTTTCTAAAATGATCAGCATGACATGATGTTGGTCCTTATCAAAAATCGTTTTGATTAGATGTTAAACATGGCTGTCAGCGGCCATCTTTGTTTACATAGAATTATATAATGAAAACTTGTAGCAACTACTCCTCTGAAACTACTTGACGGATTTTCATGAACTTCACAGGAATGTTGCTCTTGATGTCTAATTGATCCTAGCAAAATATCAGGTCGGCCGGAAATTCAAGATGGCCGCCACGGCTAAAAATATTTTTTTGAAAAAACAAGTTTGTAGCGACTACTTCCTGAAATCAAAATCAATCAGTAGAGCTTCAAGGTCATTGACCTCTTGTTCTGTTTGTTTTTGTAAATTCTTACACATAGCTAGCTATCATCTTGCCCTCAAAACTTGATTTTGTTAATTTCTTTTTTTTTTTTTACATATTTTTGTGTTGTTTTGGTGAATTCTTACATAGCTTCTTACACATATATGTTGCCCTCATCACCCCCCACCACCCACCCCTGCCTCTCAAAAACTCAATTTTTTTTATTTATTTTTTTACATATTTCTGTGTGGTTTTGGTCAATTCTACACATATAGCTATGTTGCGCCCCGAACCCCACCCCACATTGTTTTAGCCTTGTTTTCTGATGGTATATACTACCTATATAATTTATTATTCTCTGAAAAATCGAATAGTCGAGCTCCGCTGTTCTCCGACAGCTCTTTTTTAAATTATTATACCCCCAGCAAATAAAGTTTGTAGGGGGTGTGGGGGTGAGGTGCTTGTCCAGTCATCTGTCAGTAGACATAATGTTGACCGATCAATAACTTCAGTATTTATCATTCAGTCTTTATAAATCTTTGGAATAATATCTCGGTCAAGTTCAAAAACTAGCCCCATCGCATCGGTAATAACAGAGTTATGGCCCTTTATTTTTTTATCACAAAAAAAAATAAAAATATATGGATAAATTATTGTCTGATCAATAACTTTAGTATTTATCATTCAACCTTTATAAAACTTGGGAATAATAGTTATGGGCGTAATATCTCGGTCAAGTTCGAAAACCAGTCCCATCGCCTCGGTAACAACAGAGTTACGGCCCTTTGATTTTTTTATCGCTATATTATATAGGGACAAATTGTTTTCCAATCAATAACTTCAGTACTTATCATTCAATCTTTATAAAACTTGGGAATAATAGTTATGGGCATAATATCTCTGTCAAGTTTGAAAACCAGTCCCATCGCCTCGGTAACAACAGAGTTACGGCCCTTTGATTTTTATGAAACTTTACAGAAATGTTGCCCATGAAGTCTAGTTGATCCTAGCAAAAATTCATGTTGATGTGAAATCCAAGATGGCCACCAAATCTAAAAATAGATTTTTAAAAAACAGGTTTGTAGTGACTACTTCTTGAAAACTCTTAAGTGGTCATCTTTGTTTACATAGAGTTATTTAGTAAAAACTTATAGCGACTACTCCTCTGAAACTACTCGACGGATTTCCATGAAACTTCACACGAATGTTGCTCTTAATGTCTTATTGATCATAGCAAAACTTCAGGTCGGCCGAAAATCAAGATGGCCGCCAAGGCTAAAAATAGATTTTCAATAAACAAGTTGGTAGCGACTACTTCTTGAAAACTACAAGTGATATTGATATGGGACTTTTTCTAAAATGATCACCATGAAATGATGTTGGTCCTTGTCGAAAATCGTTTTGATTCGATGTTAAACATGGCTGTCAGTGGCCATCTTTGTTTACATAGAGTTATCTAGCAAAAACTTGTAGGAGGGGCGTCCGTGGCCGAGTGGTTAGAGTCTCTGACTTGAAATCACTTGCCCCTCACCGCTGTAGGTTCGATCCCTCAGGGGCCTAGGAATCTTTATGTGAGGAAGCTATCCAGCTGGCTTGCGGAACGTCTGTGGTTCTACCCAGGTGCCCGCCCATGCACGAAAATTGCCCGGAGGGGCACCTGGGGTCTTCCTCCACCAGTGGAAGCTGGAAAGTCGCCATATGACCTTAGCTGTTGGTGCGACTATAAAATCCAATTCAAACCATTCAAAAACTTGTAGCGACTACTCCTCTGTAACTACTTGACGGATTTTCATGAAACTTCACAGGAATGTTGCTCTTGATGTCTTATTGATCCTAGCAAAATTTCAGGTCGGCCGGAAATTCAAGATGGCCGCCACGACTAAAAATATATTTTCAAAATACAAGTTTGTAGCGACTACCTCTTGAAAACTATAAGTGAGATGGGACTTTTTCTAAAATGATCAGTATGACATGATGTTGATCCTTGCAAAAAATTATTTTGATTTGCGACCATCTTTGTTTACATAGAGTTATCTAATGAAAACTTGTAGCGACTACTCCTCTGAAACTACTTGACAAATTTTCATGAAACTTCACAGGAATGCTGATCCAGCTATCAAAAACCTATCAGTAGAGCTTCAAGGTCATTGACCTCTTGTTATTACTAGCATTTCTCAAACAATTTTGAATGGGTTGTTCCCAAAATTCATATACTCATAACAACTGATGACCTTATGTCTACATCACCCATTGTTGATTGCCCAATTTATTATGGGCAATTATGGCCCTTTGACTTGGAATTTTAGCAGAGGTATTCATCACCTTCAGTGATAGTTTTAGTTGACTGAAAATGCACTCTCTCAGTAGGATGAGCTGAAGGTAACATTAACAATTAAGTGCATTGTTAGTGACCACTAACTTTCCATTTGGAAAGACCTATGATAAATATGGATCTTAACAGTTGTCGTCGAGACCTTGATTACAAAATGTACCTCTCTTTCTGTTCACAGTTCCAGCATGTTGGGAGTGCTGGTGTGTTTCCTGATGTTGTTGGTTTGTTGGATCAGTGCTGGTGTCGTTTCTAGTGTCAACGATCTACCCATGATTGCACTGGGAGTTGGTGGAGGTGGCCCTGACCCAGAGTAAGATTTTGCTTTGTAGCTTAAAAACCGACCTTTCGTTGTAATGGTCGAGATTATTCAGCAGTATTCTGTTATGTACTTGTTCTTGATTACCCTAGCTTACAATCCATATTACAATTTAGAGATGTAAATCATATGGCTTTATTAACCAATTTGAAATACATTTAAATTTTACATTTATACTTCTAATCGGGAATATCGTGATCTCATATCGTGATCTTCGCCTCATAAGATTTCCCAGTTGTGTTCAATAAAATTCCCCCACCCCACACAACCCCACTGCACTCCAAACCTCTAAAACGTGAGAATATATTGGTTGTTCCAATGTAAATTATTGCTCCCCTACCAGTCGTGCCCGGAGACTAGAGGATTGCACTCCATCCGTCTTTCCATCAGTCTTTCCGTCTGTCATGTTTTGATTCCGCTCAGTAACTTTGGTTTCCATTGGAGGATTTTAACAAAACTTCACCACAAGTTGCAGCTCGTGGAAAGGAAGCTTGGCCACGGGTCATTTGGTCAAAGGTCACTGTTACTATACATAGAAATTTGGTTTCCACCCAATAACTTAGTTTCTTTTAGGGGATTTTAATCAAATTCACCACAAGATACGCCTCATGGAAAAGTAGCTTGGGATTGTTTATTTTGGTCATTTGATCCAAGTTCAAGGTCACTGCTACTAAAAATAGAAAATTGGTTTCCACTCAATAATTTTACTTTCCTTTGAGGGAAAACAAATTTATGAAAAAATAACACGTTTGTTTTGCAATTTTTAGATAGGTTGTTACACCGATAGGGACTCATAATTGACTGAATTTTGACACGGCTTAATATTGTCACACTTAACAAAATAATGAAAATATGTTGTTATGAGTAAAGTACAGACATTGTAATCTATAGCATAAATTCATTTTTTGTGAATGAAAACCATTTTCCTTTTATTATTTTTTCCCCTCTTCCTACCCTACGTTTTTTCTGAAGAAAATATCAGTTAAAGGCACACACGGCAATCTGATGATTTTATCAAGCATTACAATTAACACCTTGATTTATTAATCCAGTACCATTTTGACTTTCAGCTTGCTTGCATATTAAAAACTAATTTTGGGTTTTCAATTTTTCTTTGTTATTCTTTGTTATTCTACCATAGATTGTAATATATTATTGATGCATTGTAATATATAGATAGTCATATGCAAAAAAAAATTTAATTGAACTATTCTGATAATAGTAATAATTTTAAAAGTGCACATTTTGAAGAAACACTAACGGGACACCGCGAGTTTTAAAAAAATCAAGATTGCTATGTGTCCCTTTAAACAATTAATGGAAAAAAAAAACAGGCCTTTGGTAGATTGACTTTTTGAAGTATAATAGCGAGAAAACTATCTTTACAAGTCACAAGCGAGCTGAAATGGCAAATGACGAGTTGTACGTCCGTCCGTATGCGCGTATAGGACCATACGTGGTAGGAATGCTGTTTGGATATTTCCTCTACAAGACGGACTGCAGGGCACGCATGTCCAGAGTAAGTACTCTGCCCAAGTTGAAGATTGCTCAGTATTTCAAATGTAATACATTTGCTCAGTATTTCAAATGTAATACATGGTTTGTAAAAAAATACAGACCACAGTACACCTGTTTTGTATTTCTTTTTGTTTCAATGTCTCACATTCCCGACTTCTGAAACTATGTTCTACTTCCATCTCAAAAGTTGAATACTTCATGGTGAATGTAGACTCTGTCGCAATCCTTCCTATCATCTAGTATACCCTAACAGGGTGCAGGATACTGCCTGTTCTGTCCTGTACCAGGACTTGTAGTCTAGATTATACATCTATAAGTGTCTGTCTCGCAAGCAGTAGGTCGTTAATTTAATCCAATTAAAAATGTCATAAAAACAGTAATAGTAGATCTCCTGCTTGACATTCAGCATATAAAGTGTAGTGCTACGACTAGTCGCCCAGACTTCGGTATAATGTGACTGGGTGGGGTATCATTTTATGTCTATGGCGAGGTATTCCAGTATGGCAGCACTATAAAATTGAGCATCACTGCTACAAGTAGACATGTCAATATGATTGAAATATTGTTATTAACAATGTTAATTTCCCCCACCCCCACCCCACCCACGCACACACACACACTTCCATATCTCGTATTACAGTTGCAGAATCTGACAGGCTGGCTGTTAGCTGCGGGTGGCTGTCTGTCTGTGCTGTATGCGAACTACGGGACAATCAGCGGTAAGCACGTGAGTGGCAAGCACATAATTGCCTTGTACACGGCAGTAAAGAGATCCGTGTGGGGTTTCGGCGTGTCCTGGGTCATATATGCCTGCACCACGGGATATGGAGGTTAGTACTCTTTAAACAGGGGTGTATGCCAAACTATTGTAGCATATGCGAATAAAGAACAAGACAGCATATTTACGCGTTGAGCCCTCAAGGTCTACACTTCGATATAAGTGGCCTTGGTAGCCCCGTGTATAAGGCTTCACGCTTTAAAACTGGCAGACATATTTTAACAGTTTATCCCATGGTGTTATTTACAAATTATTATGACTTTTCCGCAATGTCACCATGACCATTCTTTTAGTTACTGCTGAAAATCGGCATGACTTTACTGTGGATTGTAACGCAAAACATCGCCAGGATTCACTGTGAGGTCAGGAGAAGTGAAATAAAACAGGTTGGAATATGCCCATACAGCCTGCATGAAATCTGCGTAACAAATTTATCACTATTTTCGAGCAATATTGATATTCTTTAGCAGATGCGTGTCTTATCTGGAACAAACAGAAGTTATTTCTCTTAGATTGTTAAACAGGTTTTAGGTTATAATAGCCTAAATGAGTCTCCATGCCCCTTCCATAGTAACATTAGAATGTTGACAACCTGTTAAAAATTCAAACCTGATTAGAATTCTGGGAAACTTACTTTATCATGCAAATAAACATGTCTGCTATTAAACATCAACAAGGAAATAGGGGGTTTAATACCTTCTAAGAAACATTTCTTCAGTTGTATACTACACCGGGTCAAAGGTAAAAGCTATTTTTGACCCCTTGCAATTTCGTACCCTGTCTACTTTCACTTCTGAAATTTATATCAAAAACTGTCAAAAGCATGATGAGGTCCCATTTCAAATATCAACAATATGTCCAGAATACAGTTTCCGCCAAAAAATTACATGAAATCGCACTAAAAATGTTTTTAAAAAGATTAGTGCTTTAACAGAACTACTTTCGACTGCACCAGGCGAGCACATCCGGCTGATTTAGTGGAATTAAACCTTTACCAGAGAAAAGTATTTTTTCTGTTTGAGGAAAGATTGACAAAACATGAGCTTATATCGAATCAAAGAAGTATTCTGATATACTCTTTAAATGGTACGACTGATAGATATTGCATGTTTAATTTGTATTAAAAATATATATATTGTCGAATGGACGGATTTGTAAATGTGTCCTCTGTTTTCATGGCTGGACAAATATTGGAAATATATATAAACCAGGGTGTACATCCTGATAAAACAGCATACAGTAGAATTCATAGAAAAATTATTTTGAATCTGGATTTTCTTTCGCTGTCGGCCATTTTGATTTCATTTTTCAGTGGGCTTTCGTATTACCAGTCGCCAGCCCTGGCTGTTAACCAATCAAATGTGGAGGATTTTAATAAAATTGTTGTTATATTATTTATTGATTGATCTGTTTATCTGTGACAGGTATAGTGAACACATTCTTGTCGTGGAAGGCGTTTATCCCACTGGGTCGACTCACCTATCTCGCCTACTTGATACACCCAGTAATCATGATGTGTTATTTTGGAGCCAAACGAGATGCGATATACCTCAACGATTTTGAAGCAGTAAGTGTTTCTTTATCTGTTTAAATGTAAGGAGATGAATTTATATATTTTCATTGAAAGCTTGTTTTCAAATCCTGTCATCCTGTCAGTTTATTATATGACAAGTTCACCACATTTCTTGAATAAATTGTTTAAACTAATTTGCCGATCCACTATTTGTTTCTACCACAGGGGACTATATGTTTGCTGTCCATAATTATGTCCTTTGATCGTTCCAGCCTTCCTTCATTCCGTCTCTCTGACTAGTACTTGATTCTTCTTGATCATTCAGGGTTATTTACCTTGATTGAAATAAAAAAATATGTTGCATTTAGCATTTAGTTTATGGTCTTCAAACAAGATTGTTCTAATGGAAACACTGCGGTCAGATTTACACACACACCCACCCCTTCACCATCCCTGGGGTGACAGATTCATGTTGATTTTTATATAGGAAAATCTTCAAAAAAATCTCTGAAACTAAGAGCTTGAGGGCCAATATCGTGCTTGTAGGCTTACGGAATTCTACCAAATTTCAAGTGATGTTTTGCATGTATGCATATGATCGATTATCACTGAGGGAAATTATTTCAAGAAGTATGCAAACATTTCATTATTTAAGCCCTAAAGTTTAGTGGGTGATTCAGTGTCCGTCTGCAGACACAATCTTGTCCACTCTATAACTGACTTAATACCACACTCGTGAAACTTAAAGGTAAACTGTCCTTGATGAGGGGATAACCCCTAATATCAATGGGGGCAATAGGTTCATAATAATAATAATGAAAAACCTAGAGCCATAAAACATCACAGGTAGACTGTCCATGGTGAAAGGATGTGCCCTATACATTTTGGAATCAACAGGTTCAAGGCCAGGTCACCATGACCTGATAATAAAAAAGATCTGCTTTATAACTCTTCAAGACTTGTAGCCACCCTCATGAAAGTTTACATATAGACTGTCCATGGTAAGAGGATGACCCCTAAACATTTTTGGGTCAGTTTGTTTAAAGTCACAGGGGCCGAAAAACGGATCCATTCCCAATTCCCAATGCAAAATAGTGTCTTCTTTTCCCAATTATTGAAGAAAAAAATCACAATGTATGTTGTACTGATACATCCCTTATGTTACATACTAATCAATATAAGTGGTTCGTTAATGATGTAATAGTGTTCCTAATTATACCTTTTAGACTTTTACCTCCCCCTTACAAAATGTTGACGTAAACAATTCTCAATTGGCCATTTTATTGATGAAAAAATCCCAACTTGGTCGTTTTTACGGTAGAAGTTTCCCAAAATTACAAGGGTCCTTTTCCCCAAAATACCTGGGAAAAGCCCTGCAGTCAGTATCATCATGACTGAAACACCTTGTCTGCTCTATTACTCTTTAAGTTTGTACCCACATGCAAATAGGTTCAAGGTCAAGGTAACCATGACAATAAAAACTTGTTCACTTCCATGGCCCCTGGGTCGGGGTATATCAGTCAGCCCGTCCACATGAAAATAGTTCTCATTTATGCGCATTACTCTGGCTTTTTATTTGCAGGTATTCTTCTTCTTGGCACATCTTGTGACAGCCTATGCGCTTGCGTTTGTCTTATCCCTGGCATTTGAGTCTCCATTCATGGGCTTGGAGAAGGCAATTTTCAAGAGAGAAAGAAAACACTAAAAAACAGTTAAAAAGCTAACTCAGATATATGCAAGATTGATCGACTCAGGGTGATAAGAATTTTTATTTTTTATTTCTTGTATTGCAATAGTGTGTTACATGTCGTTATATCCTTTTAACTACCGCCACTTGTATGGGTCTTGCTATGGAAGTGGATACCTATTAAAATTTGGGCATCCTGAAAAATGGTACAGTTTGCCCGGGGGCCAAACTCTTTTTCTTATTTTGACTGTTTACCTATGTACCTTTGTTTTAAGCTCGACTTTTCGTGAAAAGGCAAGCTATTCTGCTCGCTGTGGCATCGGCATTACTGATAGTGTTTATAGTTAGCCTTTTTTGTAAGCTCATATCTCAGCAACTGCATGCCAGAATTCAATGAAACTTCACACATGTATTCGGTGTAGTTAGATAACATGCCAAGCGTAAGTCACATAACTCTGCAACCTATTTTGACAAAGTTATGCCCCTTTTTGTACATAGTCAATTTCTTCATTAACATTTTTCGGTAAGCTCACATCTCAGAAACTGCTTGACAGAAACTTTACATGACATGTATTCACTATCACAAGAAGAACTCGATCAAACAAGTGCCGTAACTCCATTATGAATTATGATTATGTCCCCTTTTCAACTTAGTTGCTCAATAAATAGACAAGGCCTCAAAAAGTCAAGCTGGCTGTCGTCCGACAGCTTGTTTGTTATTTTGAATGTTTACCAGTGTATCTATACCTTTTGTCTTATTTGAATGTTTACCTGTGTCTTTTTGTTTTTTGTCTTATTGTGAATGTTTACCGATGTATCTTGTCTTTTGCAAAATTTAATTGTTTACCGATGAATCTTTGTTTTTTGCGTGGATTAAAGATTTTAACATTGTTTATCATAGACATAACAACACAAATTTAAAATAAAAAGAATAAAAATATTATTTAAAAAAGTCAGACTAAGGCATATTTATGCTACTTGCTGTTGTTGATGCAGTTTTTGCTGTAATTGTAACTGTATAACCTGTATGGTAAAGGTGACTGAGTCCACCAAAGTTAGTGGCTTAGTGGACAGCACAGTGGAATCTGGAAATCACAGGTTTGGGCCTTACCAGCGCACTCAGTTTCTTAGGTTTGAATCCCATGAGAAAGTGTTGATTCTTACGGATGGCAGGAGGTATACAGTACTGGTTCTACCCTGGAATAAATGGGTGGTCTGCCTCTACCACAAAAATCGACCGTCATACCTAGCCTACAATGTGCTGAAAAATGGCGTTAAACACCACACAAATCTTAGGCTTGTCCTTAGGCAATCAATTTTCTTTTATCAAGCCGGAACTGTATTTGAATTTTTTTATCTGTGTTTGTTTGCGGTGGGGCATTGCTCAGTGCTCAACTTTATAGTGCTGCCACACTGAAATACCACGCCATAGACAAAGTCATGAAATGATACCCCATCCAGCCACATAATAGCGACACTGGGCTGATCAGTCCTTGCACTACCCTTTATATGCCGACGTCAAGCAAGGTAGTGGAATTAATAATGAAGGTTATAAAAATCTTGAAAGTTATTGATCTAAGTGGTTTATGACAAAAGCAGGCGTCACACTTTCACTTTGAACCTTCGGCTGAGGTGAATTAAAAACTAATCTGGAAGAACCCCACACAAGCATCAGTTGTAGTCCAGTGTCAATGAAATATTCACAGCGGTTTCAGGAAAGATTGTCAATTTTGTACATTTTTGTATTTTGTACATTTCGCTTTGTAAATTTGTTTTTAAAATCTGTAATACTAGTCGTAATTTATTTACATATTGTATGCCATATTAAAACTGTGATAATTTCTGTGATTTGAAATATATATTATGATAACCGATGGCATTTCAGTGGTAAAATGTCAGATGCTTAACCGTATAATACTTTTATTTACAATCAGTTTCTCATATTATACCAATTGTTTGTTATAAATTGTACATGGATCTTATACCTGAATAAAATAGAATTGAATGGATAAAAATATTTTGTGTTAATACCCACATTGTATATTGTTTAATACAGTATACATGTATGATTGATTTTCTGTCAGCCTAGGCCACACTGCCTTTTAATACCTAGTTCAAATTTAGCAAAGCAAGTTCTAAAACTAGTTTAAAAAAGAGGCCCAAGAGGGGCTGTAGACGCTCTACTAGTATGATGTGATTCAAAAACATAAACATGATAGAGGCCAACCCAAGAAACATGTTTCCTATATATACATAACTCTATGTAAACTTTGGGTTATCGTGGCGGCCATTTTGAATATTTGACAACGAAAAACACAAACTTGATCCAGGCCAACAGCATGAACATGCATATGATATTTAACTAGAATGGAATAAGTGGTAATATGTCGTTTGATAAATGTCCTTAAATTTGACCTAAGTTTAGCCTTGGTGGCCATCATGAATGACTGGAGGCCCCAAAAACACAAATTTGAGGGGGACTTACCCAAAGATCATTGTGATTAAGTTTCATCAAAATCCTTCAAGCAGATTCAGAGAAGATGTCGTTTTTAACGTTTTCCTATATAACTCTATGTAAACTTTGGGTCGCTGTGGCGGCCATTTTGATCATTCGACGATAACGATAAACACAAACTTGATAGAGGCCAACCCAAGGAACATGTTTATGATATTTCACAAGAATGCAATAAGTGGTTTAGGAGGAGATGTTGATATTTCCTTAAATTTGATTTAATTTTAGCCATGGCGGCCATCTCCCTAATATCATGGTGATTAAGTTTCATCAAAATCCTTCAAGAGGTTTCAGAGAAGATGTCATTTTTAACCTTTTCCTATATAACTCTATGTTAACTTTGGGTCGCCGTGATGGCCATTTTGATTATTAGACGAAAACGAAAACACAAACTTGATAGAGGCCAACCCAAGGAACATGTATATGATATTTCACAAGAATGGAATAAGTGGTTTTGGAGATGTCGTTTGAAATTTCCTTAAATTTAACCTAGTTTTAGCCATGGTGGCCATCTTGGATGACTGGCAGCTGCAAAAAACACAAATCTGAGAGGGACTATCCCAAATATCATTGTGATTTAAGTTTCATCAAAATCCTTCAAGCGGTTTCAGAGATGTAATTTTAACCTTTTCCTACATAACTCTATGTAAACTTTGGGTCGCCGTGGTGGCCATTTTGATTATTTGACGATAACGAAAAACATAAAATTGATAGAGGCTAACCCAAGGAACATGTATATGATATTTCACAAGAATGGAATAAGTGGTTTCGTCAGAGATGTCGTTTGAAATTTAGTTAAATTTGACCTAGTTTTAGCCATGGCGGCCATCTTGGATGACTGGCTGCCGCGAAAAACACAAATCTGAGAGGGACTATCCCAAATATCATTGTGCTTAAGTTTCATCAAAATCTTTCAGGCAGTTTCAGAGAAGATGTAATTTTTAACCTTTGCCTATATAACTCTTATGTAAACTTTGGGTTGCCGTGGTGGCCATTTTGATTATATGAAGATAACGAAAAACACAAACTTGATAGAGGCTAACCCAAGGAACATGTATATCATATTTCACAAGAATGGAATCAGTGGTTTCGGAGGAGATGTTGTTTGAAATTTCCTTAAATCTGACCTAGTTTTAGCCATGGCGGCCATCTTGGATGACTGGCAGCCTTGAAAAACACAAATCTGAGAGGGACTATCCCAAATATTATTGTGATTAAGTTTCATCAAAATCCTTCAAGCGGTTTCAGAGAAGATGTCATTTTTAACCTTTTCCAATATAACTCTATGTAAACTTTGAGTCGCCGTGGCGGCCATTTTGATTGTTCGACGATAACGAAAAACACAAACTTGATAGAGGCCATCCCAAGAAACATGTATATGATATTTCAGTAGAATGGAATAAGTGGTTTCGTCGGAGATGTCGTCTGAAATTTCCTTAAATTTGACCTAGTTTTAGCCATGGCGGCCATCTTGGATGACTGGCAGCCGCGAAAAACATAAATCTGAGAGGGGCCCTCCCAAGTAACATTGTGATGAAATTTCATCAAAATCCTTCAAGCGTTTTCAGAGATGTCGATTTTATAAAATCGCTAACAGACAGACGACGGACGAAAAGTGATCGCATAAGCCCTCCTGGCCTTTGGCCAGTAGAGCTAAAAAACAGGCTAAACCTACTGAAGACAATGTATATATATATATAAACTTTCATTTTTTTGACAATCCAAACTGTTTATACACAATATAAACGGTTTTAACCAGCCAGACCAAACCCCAAAACAGAATGTCGAATTAAGTGTTACCAAGTATTTATGAATATTCAGTTACGGTTATTTTAAGAACCCGTGAAACAAGAGGGCCTGTGGACGCTCTACTGGCTAATATGGCTCTTATGACATCAATGAAGCGAGTGACTATCGTCTTAAAGAGGCAAAATATAGCATTTTTAACTATATCAAAAGCAGTAACTGTCATAACTGGTCCGATCTGGCTGGTTTTCCAAGTTGGCCAGTAGAGATAATAAAAATTTCAAAATTTCAAAAAAAAATTCAAAAAAAAATCAAAATAAAAATCCAAAAAAAAAATATAAAAAAAAATTCCAAAAAAATTTCAAAAAAAAAAAAATCAAAAAAAAAAAAATCAAAAAAAAAATTTCAAAAAAATTTCAAAAAAAAAAATTCAAAAAAAAAAAATTCAAAAAAAAATATGAAAAAAAATAATAATGAAAAAAAAGAAAATAAAAAAAATTAAAGCAAGCATTCATGTAAACTGTCACCCCCGGGGCGGGGCCAGATGTGACCCCAGGGTCAGCATTTGAACAAAATTGGTAAAGGACCATAAGCTTATAGCAACAGCAAAATATTAAACCTCTGGCTCTTGCAGTTTCAGAGAAGAAGATTTTTTAAGTTTTTCCCTATACATGTCTATGTAAAACATGTGACCCTTGGGGCGTGACCAAATGTGACCCCAGGGTCACCATTTGAACAAACTTGGTAAAGGACCATAAGCTTATAATAATTGTAAAATATCAAACCTCTGGCTCTTGTAGTTTCCGAGAAGAAGATTTTTAAAAAAAAAATCCTATATAAGTCTATGTAAAACTGTGACCCTCGGGGCGGGGACAAATTTGACCACAGGGTCACCATTTGAACAAACTTAGTAGAGGACCATAAGCTGATGCTACATGTAATACATGAGAGCTCTGTGCCTTGTGGTTTCAGAGAAGAAGATTTTTTAAACTTTTTTCCTATAAGTCTATATGAAAAACATGCAAAACCTCAATATACAAACTTTGGACCCCCGAGGCACGGCCATTTTTGACCCCGGGGACTTTATTTGAACAAACTTGATAGTCTAGGCGTTGACAATCATTTTAAAAGAAAAACTGTTGAAATCTGTCAAGCGGTTCTGGAGAAGAAGATTTTTTAAGGTTTCGACCATATATGGTAATGGCAGCCATCTTGGCTGTAGCGCTGACCTAATTTTAACAAATCTAAAAAGCATTCATCTAAGGATCATCCATTTGAAGTTTGGTCAAAATTAGCCAAGCGGTTTCTGAGGAGAAGTCGTTTGAAGAATTCCCTATACATGTCTATGTAAAACTTGTGACCCTTGGGGCGGGGCCAAATGTGACCCTAAGGTCACCATTTGAACAAACTTGGTAAAGGACCATAAGCTTATAGTAAATGCAAAATATCAAACCTCTGGCTTTTGTAGTTTCTGAGAAGAAGATTTTTTAAAAAAAATCCTATATAAGTCTATGTAAAACTGTGACCCCCGGGGCGGGGACAAATTTGACCCCAGGGTCAACATTTGAATAAACTTAGTAGAGGACCGACCATAAGCTGATGCTACATGTAATACATGAGAGCTCTGTGCCTTGTGGTTTCAGAGAAGAAGATTTTTTAAAGTTGTTTCCTACATGTCTATATAATAAACATGCAAAACCTCAATATACAAATTTTGGACCCCAGGGGCACGGCCATTTTTGACCCCGGGGACTTTATTTGAACAATCTTAATAGTCTAGGCGTTGGCGATCATTTTAAAAGAAAAACTGTTGAAATCTGTCCAGCGGTTCTGGAGAAGAAGATTTTTTTGGGTTTCGACCATATATGGTAATGGCAGCCATCTTGGATGTAGCGCTGACCTAATTTTAACAAATCTAAAAAGCATTCATCTAAGGATCATCCATGTGAAGTTTGGTCAAAATTAGCCAAGCGGTTTCTGAGAAGTCGTTTGAAGAAAAGTTAACGGACGATGGACGACGGAAGACGGACAACACACCATCCCATAAGCTCTGCTGGCCCTTGGCCAGTAGAGCTAAAAAACTAAACCTTTAATTGGCACATATGCATTATTTTGTGCATATGCATTTGCAAGTTCCATTTACTTTCAATGTAACAGGACACGTTAATATTCGCCCATATATTGACGTGTTCATATCGACGTGTTCATATTGACATTTTGTAAAATCGTTATACTGGAACAACTATTTTGCATACGCGTTTATAGGGACTGGTGAATTTCGCAATTCATGTCACAGGAAGTTTGTCATGTGATGTAAACATTATAGTATTTTAGCTTCACTGGGAAAATTTCGCACGATGTTTATACGAGAATCTGTTTGCGTTTAACGAAAAAATGTTAATTTAATATTATAAATGCATACCGGGTATGCAATAAAAAGGTGCTTAGATTTGTATTGGGATATATGCACTCGTTCTTCAGTGTATTGCGCTCCTAAAGTCATGCAATATTAATACGCGGAATAACTTTCATATATCCCAATACAAATCTAATAACCTATAATCATATAACCTGAACACTCGGATAGAGTTTTGTTAAACGGTTTTGTAATGTAATATTGCCACTTTGGCGGGTTAGTTTCTTTAAGAAGTTTGATCGATAATTTTCTCATATGAATATTTGTTTAAGTACATATCTTCCCAGAATCCTCCATGATCCAGAAAGGGTAATGTATGATGTTCACTATGCTTCACCATGTATATACTTAACAGGACAGTCTGTTGTGAAAATGGTTTAATGTACAATAAGTATAAACCTAAGTAAATTAAACTATTTTTTAACAAATAATTAAAACATTTACTGGATAGGTTTCTTTATTTTCTACTGAAGTAAATATACAGTACAAAAAAAATAAAAAGGATAAAATCATAAGAAATTTTGAAATGGCACAAACCTTTCTCTACAAAACATTTGAGGTAAGAAAATAGAGCATTTTCAAAAATCACAAGTCAAACATTGAGCATTTATAAAGTAACACGTAATTAAAACCTTTTAACTTTAATCTTCCTGAAATATTTTAATAAATCATGACATGCTCTAGAAGGCTTCCTGAAGAACTGAATTGGGGTTTTAAGGCGCACCAACACATGAAAGGTTATATGGCACCTAACAGGAATGAACAGGCCAGGCTCATCCTCCATGTACATCGAGATAAAATATGGAGAATGGGCAGAGTTTGCAGAGTTGCTGCAAATTTTATTCTAGACACTCCATTTACGCTGGAGCCACGTTATAGTTTTTCTGCTACTGCTCTAGTGATTTGAGCGAGATGGCACCTGAAACAATGCAGGGGTCATGATGAAGACTTTTAGTGAGCATGAACAAAAAATGATAAAATGAACATGAATTTGTGGGGTTCTACCAATGTCGTTGAACCCGTCTCTCGGAAATTACGTGTCCTGCTAAAAAAAAACACCAAGTTTAATAACCAATACAAAAATCACCATCTCACTAACTATCTTAAAGAGATCTGCTTATGCAAATGTCTGCCTAAAATAAAGGTCTGTCTATAATGAAACAAAATATACACTGTTGTATCCAACTTCTTAATGAGATCCGCTTATGCAAATGTCTGCCTAAAATAAAGGTCTGCCTTATAATAAAACAAAATATATACTGTTGTATCTATATTAAACAATAAATAAAATATAAATATATACAATCAAAAGAATAAAGTATTTTCAATTCAAACTTTATATCTTATGTGAGGGCCTCAAGAAAGATTAGTTAAGACAATTTGTACCACCCTCCGAATAAAATACAAAGGAGAAAAAAAAATCCCATAATCAAACTAGATACAAGCCGTCAAAGGGATTTTATAATAAAATTACCCACAATGCCAAGTTGTTGTTTTGTAAAGTAAATCTTACTACATGTATTTACAAATATTTGTCTAAACATGAACGACAACTCTTAATTGATATAAAAAATACTGGCTGCCATCCATCTGAGCTACCGATAAAGTTATTTATGTTTTTTTTTGGTTTTATATGTGTCAAGTTTGGTTAAAATCCAAACATATTCCAAAGATAACAAAAGATAATCGACAGCAAACACTATGTGTAACATGCCATGGCATAAGCTCTTCAGTACAGAAGTGCTCCTACGAATATAGGGCTCAGAAAAGCACCTGATTTTATTTCTAGATGTGATGTGTATCATATTTGATAAATCTCAAATATAAAGAGAATATTTAGATTGTTTGAGAAAATGTGAGTAGTCAATATTTTCGTATGTTTACATTTGTATAGATGAGGGCTATTACATTAAAACATACATGGGACTCCAGGAAGGCAATTCTGAAATTGACCATCCACCCACAGATGCAAAATTGAGTTGAAAGAATCGAATTTCAGAAAAAGAGTGTTTGACCATAGTAGTCCTGGGTATGTTTTAATGGAATAGCCCTTATTCATAACAACAAGAGGGCCAAGATGGCCCTAAATCGATCACCTGAGTACTGGCCCATTATAGAACGTCTTCGAAATCTTATGGTCATATACAATCTGTGCAAGTTTGGTTAAGATTGTTCAAGAAATGTGGCCTCTGTTGTGTTAATGGCCTCTGTTGTGTTTACAACATTGATATAAAACACAGACAAAGTTTGGTAAATATCAAATACAATATGAAGGTGCTAGAGTGTAACAACTGGGGCAGGGTCAAATTTGACCCCAGGGCTACATGTAATATATGAGCGCTGTGTGCCTTGTGGTTTTAGAGATTTTTTAAGCTTTTCCCTGTACAAGTCTATGTACAACATGCGACCCCAGGGTCACCATTTGAACAAACGTGGTAAAGGACCATAAGAGTATAGTAAATGTTAAACCTCTGGCTCTTGTAGTTCCAGATTTATTTTTTTTAATGTTTTCCTATATACGTCTATGTTAAATTGTGACCAAGGGGCGGGGCCAAATTGACACCAGGGTCACCATTTGAACAAACTTGGTAGAGGACCATAAGCTTTTAGCAAATGCAAAACATTAAACCTCTGGCTCTTGCAGTTCCAGAGAAGATTTTTTTTTATGTTTTTCCCTATACAAACCTAATTATGTAAAACTGTGACCCACTGGGCAGGGACAAATGTGACCCCAGAGTCACCATTTGAACAAACTTGGTAAAGGACCATAATCTTAAAATAAATGCAAAATATTAAACCTCTGGCTCTTGTAGTTTGAGATTTTTTTAAAATTGTTTCCTATATAAGTAAAACTGTGACCCCCGGGGCAGTGCCAAATTTGACAACAGGGTCACCATTTGAGCAAACCTGGTAGAGGACCATAAGCTTAAAGCAAATGCAAAATATTAAACATCTGGCTCTTGCAGTTCCATAGAAGAAGATTTTTTTTAAGTTTTCCCTATACAAGCCTATGTAAAACTTTGACTCCCAGGGCGGGGCCAAATTAGACCCCAGGGTCACCATTTGAACAACTTAGTAGAGGACCATAAGTTGATGCTACATGTAATACATGAGAGCTCTGTGACTTGTAGTTTCAGAGAAGATTTTTTTTTAATTGTTTTCCTATATAAATCTATGTAAAACTGTGATCCCCAGAGCGGTGCCAAATTTGATACCAGGGTCACCATTTGAACAAACTTGGTAGAGGACCATAAGCTTATAGCAATTGCAAAATATTAAACATCTGGCTCTTGCAGCTCCAGAGAAAAAGATTTTTTTAAGTTTTCCCTATACAAGCCTATGTAAAACTGTGACCCCAGGGTGGGCCAAATGTGACCCCAGGGTCACCTTTTTTTAACACACTTGGTAAAGGACCATAATCTTATAGTAAATTCAAAATATTAAACCTCTGGCTCTTGTAGTTTCATAGATTTTTTTAAAAAAAATTCCCCTATATACGTCTATGTAAAACTGTGACCCCTTGGGCAGTGCCAAATAGTCCAGGGTCACCATTTGAACAAACTTGGTAGAGGACCATAAGCTTATAGCAAATGCAAAATATTAAACATCTGGCTCGCAGTTTCAGAGAAGAAGATTTTTTAAGTTTTTTCCCTATACAAGTCTATGTAAAACATGTGACCCCTACGGTGGAGCCAAATTTGACCCCAGGGTCACCATTTGAACAAACTTGGTAAAGGACCATAATCTTATAGTGAATGCAAAATATTAAACCTCTGGCTCTTGTAGTTTCAGAGATTTTTTTTCCTATATAAGTCTATGTCAAACTGTGACCCCCGGGGTGGGGCCAAATTAGACCCCAGGGTCACCATTTGAACAAACTTAGTAGAGAAGCATAAGCTGATGCTACATGTAATACATGAGAGCTCTGTACCTTGTAGTTTCAGAGAAGAAGATTTTTTTAACGTTTTTTCCTATATGTCTATATGAAAAACATGCAAAATCTCAATATACAAACTTTGGCACAGCAATTTTTGACCCCGGGGACTTCATTCGAACAAACTTGAAAGTCTAGGCGTTGGCGATCATTTAAAAAAACAAACTGTTAAATCTGCCATATGTGGTAATGGTGGCCATCTTGGATGTCGCGCTGACCTAATTTACCAAATCTAAAAAGCATTCATCTAAGGATCATCCATGTGAAGTTTGGTCAAATTGGCCAAGCGGTTTCGGAGGAGAAGTCGTTTGAAGAAAAGTTAACGCCGACGACAATGCCGACGGATGAAAAGTGATCCCAATAGATCACCTTGAGCCTTCGGCTCAGGTGATCTAAAAATCTGGAAATGTTTATGGTCAAAACTGTGATACAAAAATAGACTGCAAGATAACAAATTCACACCAGCTGCTAGATTGTCTGTTACATGCAATGCCAATCAATGTCTGAATGGTCTGAATATTTCTTTAATTGCAATAAGTGTTTATCGTTAGAAAAATAAAATTTTTACTATTGCACTTACTTTTCATCTACAGGCCCTGCCTCACTGATAAAAAAAAATAAAATTAATCGTTGTTTCTCAATATTTCACTGGTATGTATATAACAAATGAAAATATATGATATAAACCGTTAACTACAAATTAAATCTCATTAAAACTATATATACTGTAAAAGTGTAAAATCTGTTTAGATATACAGTATATATATATATACAGCATAAAACATGTACAGCATTGTGTAACTACAAGACAGTGCCATCATTAAAATCTGTTACAAAAAAGCAATAATTTTTTCAAAAATTGCCCATTTGAAGAAGAATCGAACCATTTAATAGTCAGGGGTGTAACATAAACAAGTTATTTTCGTAACAACTTAAATGCGCTATTTTCATCCCGAAAACATCAGAGACTTCCAGCATTCATATTTTTGACATTTGTTTGATTCCAAGGAAAACACGACAGGTATGCATATTTCATAGCTTGTTCCTTTAATAACTTAATAGTTGTTTACGGAGAATGTACGTACATACGTGCACGGAGAACAGTTTTTTTATCTAAGTATCTCCTTTTTTGCTGCATTTTGACAGTGTATTGAATATAAATGTAAAGAATCAAACCATTTAAATGTAAGGACCCGATTTAAGTAATACAACCGACAAAACCTGACAACAACTCCTGAAGTAGAGAAATACTTTAAAATGAATAATTTGTAAATACACAATTATATCTAAAAATGTTTTAAACAATACAAAACTATCCACATGTTATAACATCTTACACAACCATGTTTAAAAAATATTTAACTTCAGCATTTTATAAACTTATATTTCAAATGGTCCACCGCTGTTTTCAGATATTCTACAATGACGACATGTATCTGCCCAATGAAAGCTGTTATCTGATTGGTTAATTGACAACAGGTGTCTACCCTATGAGAGCTGTTATCTGATAGGTTAATTGTTTTAGTGATAAAAATAGAGGAGTTCCAAATTATAATTGTTCTTTTCCCAAGTTTTTCTGAAGTTTAAAAATGGTGCCAAAAAAGCAAAAGAGTTATAGTTTAGTATGGGATGACAAATTTGCACAATTTAATAGTAACATGGACTACAATATGATTAATCATTCATTTATTGAGCATGTCTATTAAACACAAACAACAAGTTTGATTACTTCAACAAAATGCGCAAGTAAACCAGACTTGGACTGTTTTCAAAAAATGCTTTAATATGTCCATGTACAACATCAGAATTCAGCAGCTGAACAGTTGAAAATACAAAAACCAGGACATATCAAAGTAACAATAACATGTATGTAAAAAAAAAGTGTTATTTAAAATATTCTGTTACCTAAATATATCAAGAAATGTGAATAACAATCGGACGGGATGGTTTCGTAGAATATCAAACTGAATGGGTTAGTAGACAAGACATCGATCATGAGGGTGTCTCGCCTACTTCGGAAAACCATATATGAAATGGTAGGAATATGTAACAAGAGGTCAATGACCTAGAAGCTCTACTGATAGGTTTTGATAGCTAGATCAGCATTCCTGTGAAGTTTCATGAAAATCTGTCGAGTAATTTCAGGAGTAGTCACTACAAGTTTTTTTTTTTTAATCTATTTTTAGCCCTGGCGACCATCTTGAATTTCTGACTGCCTAGAATTTTTGCTAGGCTTAACTAGACATCAAGAGTAACATTTCTGTTAAGTTTCATGAAAATCCATCGAGTAGTTTCAGAGGAGTAGTGGCTACAAGTTTTTAATATATAACTCTATGTAAACAAAGATGGCCACTGGCAGCCATGTTTAATGTCGCATCAAAATGATTTTCGACAAGGACCAACATCATGCTATGCTGATTATTTTAGAAAAAGTCCCATATCAATATCACTTAAAGTAGTCGCTACAAACTTGTTTTTTAAAATCTATTTTTAGCCGTGGCGGTCATCTTGAATTTCCCGCTGACCTGAAAGTTTGCTAGGATCAACTAGATATCATGAGCAACATTCCTGTAAAGTTTCATGAATATCCATCCAGTTGATCTTTGATCAGTAGAGCTAAAAACAACAGTCTATGAAATATGAAAAGTAGGGGAAGGTAAATGGAATGAAGTTATCAGAACTTACCCACGAAAGTGATGTTTAGGGAAAATAACGCAAAATATGACCTTGACCTTGGTATTTTTTGTCGTTCAGCGATGTCCACCACTGCCAACAATACATATGACCAAGTATCGAAGACATAAAAGTGAAGCAATCACATAAAGTTAACTGAAGTTAAGTTACCTAACCAAGGCTAAGTTACATAACCAAAGTTAAGTTTTGGGAAAATAATGCAAAATATGACCTTTTCCTTGGTAATTTTTGTTGTTCAGTGATGTTCAACAATGCCAACAATACATATGACCAAGTATCAAACAAAGAAAATGAGGCAATCACATATAGTTACCCGAGGTTAACTAACTTACCTAACCAAGGTTAAGTTTTAGGAATGCAAAATATGACCTTGACCTTGGTAATTTTGACATAATGTAATGTCCCTTGACCCAACAAAGCATCTGACAAAGTTTCAGAAAAATTCGAGCAGCGGTTGTGGAGATACAGTTGATTTAAAATGCGGACGCTGCAACCGGAAAAGTGACTGCTATGCCTCGCTACCCACTATCGTGGGCGAGACAAAAAGCATATTACAAAGTTATGATATACATTCCCTAATGGAATAAAGTGTAAATTGATGGTACCAAGTTTATTGTTCTAACACTCGTAGTATAGCTGTTGTTTTGGCGACATAATTGTTTTTAATGACTCATCTTCACATTTTTTAAAAGTTATTTCAAAACTTCTCAGAGACAGGGGAATGATACATAGGAATCCGAGTCTGTGCCCTTATCAAATTAAAATTTAAAAAATGCACATATTTTAATTTAAGATTTAAAAATCCACACATTTTGTGATTTTGACAAACTGCTTGTCTTTGTGAATTCCTTGTACTTTTAAAACAATATTTAAACAGGCCATTTGTTTATGATCAAGACCTTAACACGGAAGCTAAAATGTATGCAAATCAATAGTTCATTACCTCACTGGGAGCATGCAGGTGTCAAAATCAGGTATTAACCTAATTTATTTACTTGACTAATAAAAACCATAACACAGAAGGTAAAATGGTAAGAGATCTGTATATATAAATTAATTTAAAGTGTATTACATCACCTGACAAATCAGATCTTCACATAATTTACTTACTTGACCAATAACAACCATAACACAGAAGCTAAACTGATAGTGATCTTTACATATAAATCCATTAAGTATATTACGGCACAAGGCAAAATCAGATCTTCACATAATTTATTAAATTCGCAATCAAAACCTTAACACAAAAGGTAAACTGAACTCATGATGATCTTTTATTGATAATACATCAAGTCCATCAAGTTGACTGCATCAGCAGGGCACAGCAAAATAAGATAACAAATGTTACAGTACCAGTAAATCTAACATAGTTTATTAAAATTCTCAATGCTGATTTGGTTATTGACGAGTTTTTACAATTTCTATCTAGGCCTCTGACGTCACATCCTATAACCGTTTCAAATGATTTTAAACGTCAGAAAACATCTAAAACAATTATTTTTTTAGTTTACAGCACCGTTTATTGTCAAAATACAAACTGAAATTGTTTAAAACAGGATATAGCTGTATATATTCTTCGTGGGGGACATATGGTACAATGCAAGTTGTGAGAATTTGTGTTATGTTCACTCTCTCGAAAATGGATGTCTTAAATACATAAAAATGCATGTCAGATAAGAAATAAAATATTTCCAGAGGGGTTTAATTTATATTGTCCGAAATCAAAACTGGCGTTTGTGACTTGAAACGCATCGAAACCACGGGCCTACGGCCATTGATATTGATGATCTTCAAGTCCCGCCCACCAGAAATTGATTTGGAACAATTTAAACCCACTAGAAATATTTTCTTTCTGAATTTAAAACTCAGATCATTTACAGTTAATGCTAATAAATTGACGTACTTATACTCAGATCTTTAGGTCATATAAAAACAATATATTATATCATTTACTGAGGTACATGACATTTTAAATTTGAATATTGACTGAAAAATGCTCATTCAGATGGAAATAAACATTTTTGACTTGTATATGTATACTGGCTTTATATATCAAAATATGCTGAAATCATGTGACACTGTAGGTTATGTATAATTTAAACAACTGTCACAGAAGAAACTCATGAATGAAATTGTCTTCACACTATTACATTTTTAAACACTCCTATTAAACTCACATCAGATAGATATTCATGTAATTTAAAACTCTATCTTATAAAATATAAAACATATTAAAACATTGTTAAATCTGATTACAAGTAAACAAGAATGATACGAAAGCTACACCGGTAAATATTCAAAACAAGAACAGAGCACTCTTAGAAAACACGTGTTGCCTCACTCGCAACCATTTTAAAGGGACACACGGCAATCTTGAAGTGTTTGAAATGAGTGTCTCAATTTATATATCCAGTATCATTTTTACTTTTACCCTGGTTATATTTAAATAAATCAAATTTTAAGTATTCACTATTTCGTCTTATTATACCATAAGTTGTAATATATTATTGGTGCAATAATATCAAAAATTAATAATATGCAAAAACAAATTGCTTAAAGAGGCACTACCTATATCTCCGCGATTTTTAATGTAAAATATTAAATACTCAATATTACTGCATTTATATGTATACAAAGCTATTTTATGAGTATTCTAAGAAGCAACAAGGTTTGTATTCCAGTTCTATAAATTATTAATTATGATCAAAACAATATCTTGAATAAAATGCTGCCCAGCCGTTTATTCCTGCCGGAGAACTACGAGTTTTTACGATTTTATCAGACCTGCGCAATGCCATTCAGTTGAACGAAAACAAACTACTCGGGTCAGTTCCGATAGTAAACGAATCGATTGGAACTAGTCGCCAATCCGACGAGGCAGTTTCGATTGTAAACGAATAAGATCGGAAAATCTCCGTAATCAGCTTGTTTAAAACAATTACGAATACAATTTCAAAAATCCGATCTTTTCTATCCTGTTTTTCCCTAGCAAAACGCATATTACATGGGATGAAATTATTGCCGTTTACCTTTTTCATAGTCCTCTTAACAATTAAGTAAAGTTTATATCAATTGGTGGACAAAAAGATATAGGTAGAGCATCTTTAATACAATTCTTATAATTAACATTAATGATTGAACAAATGCAATTTATGTGGAGTTTTTAAAAAATAAAGATTGCCATGTGTCCCTTTAACATGTGTTTTCTTCCCCTTTTCTTCCCCCAGAGTTTAGCTCCCTGAAGACATCTGATTTCTCCAAAGGAATCCTTTTTGGCAAAAAAGGTTTCAATACATATTTGATATATATATATATATATATATATACTGAAGGAAGAAAGAAACACAACTCCGGAATTCCGCTATATAATTTATATATTACGCACCTAATTCCATGATATGTTCCAGAACTATCCCAAGATGTTTTGTAAAAATAAAAAAAAGGGTTGAAGCTAAGTCAGTGATCGGACAAAACCGTGCTATTGTAGACTTTTTAATCGCAGTTCCGCTTTGAAAATTTGAGCAATTTCAGTACTGTATTTAATGTAAAAACACTACAAAACCTTATATCCCAAGTTTGTTCACCTGCTTGAGCCAAACGCGTATTCTATCAATAATGAAACTATGAAGGAATAACATTGGGTGTGTTATGTGCTGTTTTAGTATTTTTTCTGAACGGAAAGGTCTGTTGTAGCCATGTACCATTCGATTTACAGCAGCACATTTTACATACAATATATAGCGGAAATTCCCGAGTTGCGTTTCTTTTTCCTTTAGTATATATATATACCTGTTACAGAACACTAAATGGATGGCTCGATACATTGCCAAATACAATGACTTCACACAAAGGGTACATCTTATCAGCTGTGCTTCATAGATGACTCAAAAATAAGTATACTGAAACGCAAAAGAAACACATAGTTTATATATTTGATTTTTTCCCCAAAACACAAAAATATTAATGATAAGTAAATTATTCAGATTGCTAATCGTATTCCAAAACTAATTAGCACATTTACCCGATAAAATTAATGCTGCATGACGATCCACTTCATATTGTTAAAATGGTGCACGTGGACCCCGTGCACGATATCGCACGTTATCGAACCAGTCAGTAGGTCGGATTATAGCGATTAGTGCACATTGTAAAAAGACATAAAAGTTCTGTTGCCAAGCCGTCGGTATGCTCCAATTACGAGATTTTGGCAGCGGTTACAGCTCACAGGACGGGTTGAACCTTTACCACGTGCCGGCAGACCGCGAGCAACAACTGTCCGTCAGGACAACTGGACTGATTTTGTGACTTTTCTTTGTCAGTTTTAAACGATCAGCATTTTTTTTTTGGATGTGATATGAAATTAATTGTTATTTTGTTAAGTTTGACCTATGAATATGGAATTTTCATTATACCTATATCGAATTATGATTTTATCATGTTTTCTATTAATTTTTAAAATATGTGTTTCTTTTGCATTTCAGTATACTATAAAACATTAAAATATACTATAAAATACAGATCTATATAAAGCGGCACAACCTTTTGACACGGTTCTGTACTGATGTGTGTCACCATTTAGGCCACCTGAAAACCAACACCATGTGGCACTCTGAATCCACAGAGAAGTTACATATCAAAAGATGGGGTCCTCGAAACTATTCTTCACTTTTTATCTGACATTAAATATTAATAATTATTTTAAACAGATTATGAATTTTGACTCTTTTTAATTAATTTAATCCTTAACCTGCTAAGCATGACTGTAATATCCTTCAAGTCTATTGTAAACCCAGAGTTACTCGCAGGCTGATCTTACTCACAGGCTTATCAGGGTTTACAATGTCCATCTGCTGATCAGTAATTTGTCACATAAATGGAATTTTTTTTTTAAGTGAAATTATCTTTAAAAACATATTTTCACTAAACATACATCAATGGCATAGTAAAAATCGTATTTATAATGATATTTAATACTTAAAAACATATCAAAAGCGGTTTTGTTGATTTAAGACCAAGTTCTGCTTCAAGGGTTAATAATTATGGTTTATAGTTCTCTTCAGTCCATTACGCACAACTTCTTCATTTCTGATAGAATGATTTATTTTTTATCCAGGTTGAACACAAAATAATTAATATTTAAATTTTCATTACGATATTAAGTCAACTTTAATAAACAAGCG
Source organism: Cyrtodaria siliqua (assembly GCA_037043455.1). NCBI lineage: Eukaryota > Metazoa > Mollusca > Bivalvia > Adapedonta > Hiatellidae > Cyrtodaria > Cyrtodaria siliqua. Next base: position 108,538 of record JAWPHD010005616.1, on the reverse strand, counting down.
GTCAATGACCTTGAAGCTCTACTGATTGATTTTGATTTCAGGAAGTAGTCGCTACAGACTTGTTTTTTGAAAAAAAATTTAGCCGTGGCGGCCATCTTGAATTTCCGGCCGACCTGAAATTTTGCTAGGATCAATTAGACATCAAAAGCAACATTCCTGTGAAGTTTCATGAAAATCCGTCAAGTAGTTTCACAGGAATAGTCGCTACAAGTTTTCATTATATAACTCTATGTAAACAAAGATGGCCGCTGACAGCTATGTTTAACGTCGAATCAAAATAATGTTTGACTCTGATAACCATCATGTCATGCTGATCATTTTACAAAAAGTCTCATATCAATATCACTTACAGTTTTCAAGACGTAGTCGCTACAAACTTCTTTTTTAAAAAATCTAATTTTAGCTGTGGCGGCCATCTTGAATTTCTGGCCGATCTGAAATTTTGCTAGGATCAATTAAACATTAAGAGCAACATTCCTGTAAAGTTTCATGAAAATCTGCCAAGTAGTTTCAAAGGATTAGTCGCTACAAGTTTTTACTATATAACTCTATGTAAACAAAGATGGCTGCTGGCAGCCATGTTTAACGTTGAATCAAAAAAAAAATTGACAAGGACCAACATCATGTCATGCTGATCATTTTACAAAAAGTCCCATATCAATATCACTTACAGTTTTCAAGACATAGTCGCTACAAACTTCTTTTTTAAAAATCTATTTTTAGCCGTGGCGGCCATCTTGAATTTCCGGCCAACCTGAAATTTTGCTAGGATCAATTAGACATCAAGAGCAACATTCCTGTGAAGTTTCATGAAAATCCGTCAAGTAGTTTCAGAGAAGTAGTTGCTACAAGTTTTCATTATATAACTCTATGTAAACAAAGATGGCCGCTGCAGCCATGTTTAACGTCGAATCAAAACGATTTTCGACAAGGACCAACATCATGTCATGCTGATCATTTTAGAAAAAGTCCCATATCAATATCACTTATAGTTTTCATGAAGAAGTCGCTACAAACTTGTTTTTTAAAAACCTATTTTTAGATCTGGCGGCCATCTTGGATTTCACATCAACATGAATTTTTGCTAGGATCAACTAGACTTCATGGGCAACATTTCTCTTAAGTTTCATGAAAATCCATTCAGTAGTTTCAGAGGAGAAGTCGCTACAAAAAAAAGTTTACGGACAGACAGACGGACGACGGACGCCGCACCACGGCATAAGCTCTGCTGATCTCTGATCAGTAGAGCTAAAAACTGAAGAGGAAAACATCTGGACTATAAACAATTGATTGTTCCTTCTAAGAAATACAAAATCATTTAAAAATACAGACTACAATTTGTAAGTCTGCAACTTAAAAATATTTATTTTCAGGTCGTTTCTTGCCCAAATGGTACAGGTTTTCAGGAAGCCAAAATTCTAATATGCATCAGTTCACTAGCATAGCTAATCCATATAGGCTGTGGGCGTGGAAATGTGATAACTACATGTAAAACTCGTCACTATATCATTAAGAAGGAATGATCTAGCCACTTTAGCAATAAAAAGGAATGATCTAAATAGCTACTGCTACATACGATGTAACTCAACCCAAGTCTGACTGCTGCTACATAAGATATAACTCTTTTTAACTCTTTTTCTCAGCAGCTGTCGTCAATCAATCTTGTGTATTGAAGGTGGTTGAAGTTATTTTTGAGTTTTTTAGTGTCTTCTTTCCCTCTTGAAAATTGCCTTTTCCAAGCCCATGAATGGTGACTCAAATGCCAGGGATAGAACAAACGCGATCGCATTGGTTGCCACAAGATTCCCGAAGAAGAAGTACACCTGAAAATAAAAAGCCAGAGTAATGTGAATGAATGAGAACTATTTTTAAAATAATGACATGTTTGCATACTTCTTGAATTCAAATTGCCCTCAGTAAGGAGCACAACTTTGTCAAACTAGGTTGAAAACTAGGTTGGCATGTTATCTATTTATACTAAATACATACGTGAAGTTTTATTGAGTTCTTCCAAGCGGTTTGTGAGATATGAGCTTATCGCAAAATGTTAACCAAGAAATTTACTAAGTGCAAAAAGGGGCATAACTTTGTAAAAATAGGTTGCAGTTACACGACTTGCTCGTGACATGTTATCTATCTATACTGAATACATGTGTGAAGTTTCATTGAATTCTGTCACGAGTTTCTGAGATATATGAGCTTACCGATATGAAAAGTTGAGCTAAAAACTTGTCAGGTTTTAAATAATAAACAAGATCGAGAAAAAAAACACACTTGGTTGGATCTATGTAACAGTTAAGGGCAGCCCTGTAAACGCTCTGCGTACTCACTTGGCTCTTGTAACAACAGATGAAGTTAGGTAAGAATTCCATCAATCTGGTCCCAGTTGTTCAACGATCGCTTAGTTTAATCCTTGATCTGTGTAAACTTTCAAAGTACATTTTCTCATAAAAATATGTTTTCTACTACTGATAGTTTTCAATTCGCATTTCTTCTTAACGTAATGCTTTTACATGTACATGCTCAGTTTCTGGTAGAAATATTCAATTATCAGAAATTCAAAGAGATTTGAATTTTTGACGACACACGATTAATTTAACCGATCTTCGAACAACTGGGCCCAGATGTGAAATAAAGAGAATGATCTGTAAAGCATCAACAGAGAATTAATGTTTTTGTTTATTTCCTTCCTTTGATGTAGAATTTTATTTCCATTTTTGTCCAAAATGATGCGTTCCCCTCACTCAATGCCTGGACTGTCAATAACAATTAACCATGAAGACAACAACATTTGAACAAAAATTGGTGGAGGACCATAAGTCAACATGCAAAATATTAGACCTCTGTAGTTTCAGAATTATTATTTTTTTGAATTTTTCCTACATAAAAATCTATCGCATCACATAAGCTGTAGTGGCCTTCGACCTTTTAAAACTGTCGGGTTGATGTTGATGAATAATTGAATAAATTGATGCATAACAAGTTTTTTCTATATCTGCATGATATATGTAATTATTAAAACAGATAAATAAAACAAACTTACTGCTTCAAAATCGTTGAGGTATATCGCATCTCGTTTGCCGTTGAAATAACATATCATGATTACTGGGTGTATCAAGTAGGCGAGATAGGTGAGTCGACTCAGAGGGATAAACGCCTTCCACGACAGGAATGTGTTCACTATACCTGTCACAGATAAACAGATCAATCAATAAATTAGTCAACCCAGCGGGATAAACACCTTCCACAACAAAAATGTATTCACTATACCTGCCATAAATAAACAATCAATCAATAAATTAGTCGACCCAGCGGGATAAACACCTTCCACAACAAAAATGTATTCACTATACCTGCCATAAATAAACAGATCGAAAAATAAATTAGTCGACCCAGCGGGATAAACACCTTCGACAACAAAAATATATTCACTATACCTGCCATAAATAAACAGATCAATCAATAAATTAGTCGACCCAGAGGGATAAACGCCTTCCACGACAAGAATGCATTCACTATACCTGTCACAGATCTATCAATAAATTATAATATACAGTCGAACCTCGATAGCTCGAAGTCAGCGGGACCATAGGGATATGTTCGAGCTATCGGTGGCTTCGAGGCATCGAAGTAACGGTAATAACCAAAATATCTATCCAAATTTGTGTACCACCCGAAATAGTGTTACTTGTGTACGTGATGTATCGTTCTCCGTATGTTTTTTATGTTCATGCATGTTTGTTTAAACCTCATAACGGATATACAACATGTAATTGTTACACTGAAAATACAAGAAAAACTGCAATAATAATGATTATCAGAATCCTCGTATTCAATAATCTCATTTAAATTTATCAACTTGCATTTTTAGTTCTCTTGGTACTTTGATTCATTAATAAGTACAAAAGTTATCCCCCTTGATCACTCTTCAAGAGAGAGGAACACTCGAAAGTGCGCCCTCTTGTGACGGTTTGTTGATCAAGAAAAAAGCTAAGCTACAATTCAGAACTTTAAATCTACGAAATATACGGTTTGTCTTAATCATCCACCATCACACGGTACAATTATGCCAGGAAAAAGACCGGCAAGGCGGGGTACAGCTGCAAGAGCTCCCGGGATTAAGCGTAGGAGGGTATTATCGGCGCCACAACAGGGCAGCAGCGGATCTTTGACCACGCCCAAGCAGAAACAAGCGGCGGCCACGCATAGTGCTAGGAAAACGGCTGCACAAAATAAGCCGTCGGCAACACACACCAAGCCGCAGCCTCAGATCGTTGATATGGAAAGCGGAAGTGACCGCTCAGGTAATGATAGTGACGATTTAGTGGGGGACGTCAATGATATGTTTCAAAACGTAACAACATTACAATTCCCAGATGCATTTGGTTTTGACAAAACACCAGAGCTACAGGGTAGCGTATTCGATCCAGTTGGCAGTCACGTACCTCTTAAAGTTAAAGAAAAAATTTGGGAAGGTGGGTTTGTGGATTTCCCAATGTTGCTTAAATCGGCTAGAGAAATTAAAGGTTATAATGAGCACGGTGATCCCGGGGAAATCCAGATAAAAAATGGGTTGATTTACGTTGAAAAGGTAATCTCGGAGCCCCCTCTTAAAATCGAGAAGTGGACTTCCGCTTTCATGGTCTACATGAGTGTCCTGCTGGAAAAGCATAGGACACGTGGGCAAGAATTACTCAAATACATGAGGGACATACGATTAGCGGCGAGTCGGTCAGACGGGTGGAGTAAATATGACGAGCAATTTCGTCTTAATAAAGTCAGGGACCCCCATTCATCTTGGGGTGTTATCAATACGGAATACTGGCTCCTCTACGTTAACAGCAGTTCTGAGTCTAGACCAACATTTAATAAATATTCCGGTCATTTCACCCCGAAACATGTTGAGGGCATCCATAAGCCAAATTTTCACAGTGGACCGAAACAACCCTTGACGGCGAATAGAGCATTTAAACAAGCATCAAGGCCAACTTCGAATTGCTGCAATTACTTCAATTATGGATCTGAATGCCCATTCTTCCCTCGTTGCAGATTCAACCATGCCTGTTCAAATTGTGGAGGGAAACATAGTAAAGTCAGCTGTAGGGTCGGCCAAAGTAAGGGAGGATATTAGTCCAATCACACAATTTTCGGCAGAAAACATTAATAGATACACACTTGGGAATACACCCCTTGTGTTAGACAAACTTATATTCTACCTTGATTTGTATACTAACAGAAGTGCAGCATCGGACCTTATAATGGGGTTAACGTCAGGTTTCTCGATCCATTACACAGGCCCCAGAAGGCCTAGAGAATCCCCAAATCTTAAAAGCGCAGAGTCACTGCATTACGTTTTAAAAGACAAAATTCAAAAAGAATTAGCAGCAGGAAGAATCGCTGGCCCATTTACAAGCAAACCTTTCGCTACGCTACAGGTATCTCCCATAGGTCTAGTTCCAAAAAAAAAGATGGGGATTACAGGATGATCCACCACCTGTCATACCCAGTGAATGATTCAATTAACTTTCATATCGATGAACAATTCTGTTCGGTTACGTACTCCAGTATAGACGAAGCAGCTGTTCTAATTTATGAACTTGGGAAAGGTGCCTTTCTAAGTAAGGCAGATGTCAAGTCTGCTTTTCGGCTTCTAAGAATAGCGCCAGAAGACTTCGAACTACTGGGTTTTAAATTTCAAAACCAATATTTTTTCGACAAAATGCTACCTTTTGGGTCTAGTATTAGTTGTTCCGTTTGGGAGAAATTTGCAACTTTTTTGCATTGGGTGGTACAGGAAGAGAGCAAAAATAAAGCAATCTTACATTATCTGGACGATTTCTTGTTTGGGGAACCAGCTACTTCAATGACCCCAGGGGGTACATTACATAGTTTTGAAAAGATCTGCACTTGTTTAGGGGTGCCGCTTGCTAGCAAAAAAAAACGGAGCCGCCTACTACATGCCTAGTATTCCTAGGAATCGAATTTGATACCATTGCAATGGTTATGAGACTCCCACAAGAAAAATTGGTAGCTCTGAAACAAAAAATTGAATCTACTTTGACAACCAAGAAGGTCACTCTCAAGGAAATGCAGTCCTTGCTGGGGTTACTCAATTTTACCTGTAAGGTAGTTGCCCCAGGAAGAGCCTTTTGCCGTAGGCTTATTAACTCAACCATAGGTGTTAAGAAGCCCTTCCATAAGATCAGAATTTCACAAAATATGAGGGCTGATCTTTCACTTTGGTTACAGTTTCTAGATTCATACAATGGTGTCACGGTCATCACAAATAATAAATGGGCATCCAATGAAAGTCTAGAGCTATATACAGATAGCGCAGGGGGAGCTTCAGGGGGGTTCGGGATTTATTTTGCTGGTAAATGGGCGCACGGGGTCTGGCCCAAAAAATGGGTGGACTCTGATATTATCAGAGACATGACCTTCCTTGAACTGTTCCCAGTAGTAGCAGCCATCATACTGTGGGCATCCACTTTGTCAAATAAAAAAGTACTCTTCCATATCGATAACCAAGCCGTGGTACAGGTGGTTAACACAAAAACATGCAAATCAGATAGGGTGATGAATTTGGTTAGACACATGGTTTTAACTACTCTAACACACAATATTTCAATTCGGGCAGAGTATATTTCCTCTAAAGAAAATCACATTGCTGACTCTCTTTCTCGTTCTCAGTGGGGAAGGTTCAGGCGAGAAGCACCAGACGCAGACCAGTGGCCAATGAAAGTGCCTCCACAGATCTGGGAAATCTAACAAAGCTAGCTCAGGATCTAATCGACAGCTCTATTTCTCACAATACAAAGATCGCATATAAGGCAGCCATTGTCAAGCTCGAACATTTCAGAAAATTATATAGCCTCAAACAAGTATGGCCGGTGCCAGTTCATGACCTGCTTAATTTCGTGGCCTACTTGTCCATAGAAAGTATTTCAGCATCCTCGATTGCAGCCTTTCTGTCTGGTATTGCTTACGTACACAAAGTCAAAGGAACACATGACACAACAAAATCTTTCATAGTTGGAAAGGCAGTTGAGGGTCTGCGTCGCTTACAAGGTGGGGTAAATAGGGACGTTAGAGCACCCATCACACTCAATCTACTTGACAAACTAGTGGCATGCCTGCATAGTATCAGTGCTACCGGTTTCGAAGAATCATTATTTGCTGCAGCATTTTCACTTGCATTTTTTGCACTTTTGCGGGTTGGCGAATTTACACAGAGCAATAAACACACCCATAGTGTTACACCGATAAAAATACAAGACGTGCAGTTAGTTGGCTGGTCAATCCAGCTGACAATAAGATGGTCAAAAACAGATCAATGTGGCAAATCGGTTACTCTCCACATCCCAAAAATCAGTGAATCATACTGTCCGGTAAAGTTAATGAGCAATTATTTACAGTTGCGTCCCATTTCTAGTAACGATGATCTGTTTATCCACCTTAACCACAGTTCCCTAACTAGATATCAGTTTAATGCGATCTTGAAAAAAGCATTGGCATTCCTCAACATTAAAGGTCACTACAGGTCACATAGCTTTAGAATAGGGGCTGCTACAGAGCTGGCAAAAAAGGGGATTCCAGAACAAAAAATAATGGCCATGGGTAGATGGAAATCCAGCGTATATACCCGATACATTCGATTAGACTGCTAGATACTAATGCAAACAAAGTTTTTGCAGGTACGCCCGCCAATATCTGGCTGGTGGGATCATCGTTTGTATACTGGGCTGGTGTTGCAGCAAAAGAAACGGACCAGTCAGAATTGCGGAGCAGAGGGCTGTCTCCATATTGGGTTGGTGAGCGAGGTCTAACAGTGGACAGATTGGATGGTCTAATTGATCAAAAACGTAAAGTGCTCCCGCACCCGGATTATTTACTAATCCATTGTGGGTCAAACGATTTAACAACAGAAAACCTATCGGGGAAACAATTAATAGAAAATGTAAAGTGTTCACTGCTAAGATACCGTGCTCTATTCCAAAACACAACCTTAATTTGGTCAACATTACTTCCTCGCCGTTATTGGCACTTTGCCCCATTGAATGCTGGTCCTATGTTAGACAAGAAACGGAAAAGGGTGAACAGTGCTATTAAGAAATTCGTGTTGGAAATGGGGGGAAAAGTGATAGACAACGAAAGTTGCATTTCTGTACATGATGTGGTATTGTACAGGACTGATGGAACCCACTTGTCAAAACTTGGCAACCGGGTGTTACTTAAAAACTGGAAAGGGGGAATTGAGAATATAGTATTAGAAAAGCAGTCGTGCTTCCCCATCTCGTCCGTGTAGGGCCAGATTTGTATGGTGGGTTTTTGTGGAGGTGAACATCGGTGTGTCTGGGTAGATGTTCATGTGGCAGTCCGGGGAGACTGATGTTATTTGGGGCGTGCCACCTGGCCTTTTCTCCTGACCTGACATGCTACCAAGCTGCAGGGTGAACGTTACCAAGGTTAATAATAATGTATGTGTTGTATTGTGGGGTTTACATCTGGGTAACGATGGAACCCCCTCCACCTTTATGTATAGAGGGGAGGCCCAGTTTCAGTCAACTGTTGGGCACTTGTTTCTAGCGGGGGAAAGGGTAATACAGGTGGTCCCCAATGGCTGTTCACGGTACGGTAGTCGGGTAAGTATCGGGACTGGACACTATGTTAACATGGGCCGCTGGTTTGCCAGTATGTCTCGGGCAATCGGTTGTCTCCCCGGGCCTCAACAAAAAATTGTAATTTCTAATAGATATACTCTGTAGCCAAAATACATGCCACTACTGTTACATAGTATTATAACTTACCATATGTTAATGGTACATGATGTACATGTAAAATAAAAATGTGATTTGAAAGAAAGTAGTTCTTATTGCCGGGTTTCACATTCTTCAATGGAGAATGAACATAGGTGTCCACTCAAGCGTTCGTCACGCACACGCCAAGTTGTATATTATTTAATAATGATTATCAGAATCCTCGTATTCAATAATCTCATTTAAATTTATCAACTTGCATTTTTAGTTCTCTTGGTACTTTGATTCATTAATAAGTACAAAAGTTATCCCCCTTGATCACTCTTCAAGAGAGAGGAACACTCGAAAGTGCGCCCTCTTGTGACGGTTTGTTGATCAAGAAAAAAGCTAAGCTACAATTCAGAACTTTAATTTTAACATACATTCCGGAAGTCCGAATAATGAGAACAAGGTAAGACTGGTTTCGGTACATTATTTAATTAGAAAATCAACCTAGTTTAATTTATCGCAATTAACAGTAAACGAAGTTCACTAAACATAAATTTTATCTGTCTATTATCGCTTTTCAATCATAAAAGTTCGCACCTTTAACAACCAACAATATCTGTTTTCGCACTATGATCGAACTTGCTACAAAGAAATACAAACGCGTTGATTACAATTAATATGGCCGACGTCGCATGGCAACGGATCATCACCTTCGATTAAGCGAGGTTTAAATTCACACAAAAATGGATCTTCGGATCGTAAAAAGTATTCGAGCGAGCCGGGGTATTCGAGAAATAATATTCGAATAATCGAGGTTAAATTACATTGAATTATATAGAAGTTGTGTCGGGACCGTAAAATGTGTTCGAATTACCGATGGTATTCGAATCACCGGTGTTCGAACTATCGAGGTTACACTGTGCATATATATATATGTAAGTATTTACATTTTTAATGGGAATAATTGCCATAAAAAAGGTATAGGGGTATAACAGATGATTTGTTTTACTTATTTGTTTTACTTTATAAAAACATAATGTGTAGATAAGGTTATTCTTCAAACAAACACACTTGATGCCCAATAGTTTTTTTTGGATGCAGCAGTTTCTGTACATTGATGAAAATGATTTTTACTGTCTGACAGATCACAAACACATTTCTCATGAACAAATAACACCATGGACTAAACTGTTACTTACTTGCATTAAAATGTTTCTGCAGGTCTAAAGTGCAAGGCCTTTAAAATATACACCGGCATACCGAGGCCACTTTATATATTAAAGAAACTAACCCGCCAAATAACAGCAAAATTACACTACAAAACCGTTTATCAAAACTCTATTCATGTGTTCAGGTCATATATAGAGGATATTTGTTTGTTTGGAGTGAATATAGGATTTATTTTCATCGACTAAAAAATCTTTTATTTATTATATACTCATAACCTTGAAACTTATGCAGAAAAAACATAATGCGCCAAAACAATGACGTCAACAGCGACATTATATCATTTTTGGTATTTCACATGTGAAATATAAACAATTAAAATAAAAGGTTTTATTTTAATCATGAAATACACTATTTCACTGAAAAGTACATAAATAAAGCAATGTATATATGCTGATTAACAGAAAGGTTATTCATGCTATTTCACAGTTTCCCGTGACTGAATATGTGTAAAATGAATTACGAGTTGGTAACTCTTAATTTGACGCTCCAGTTTTTTAGTTTGGCCTGGCTGGTTAAAGCCGTTTATATTTTGTCTATGCAGATCGGATTCTCAAAATATTTAAGTTATATATATACCGAGTCGTCAGTAGGTTTACTAATGGTGTACATTTATATTGTAAACTTTGGCTGTTGTTGGCGGGATAGCTACTTTAAAGAGTAGACCTCGAGGGCTCAAAGCAAACTATGGTATCTTGTTATTTATTTACATATGTCAAAACAGTTTGGCATACACCCCTCGTCATGTTTAAAAGAGTACTAACCTCCATATCCCGTGGCGCAGGCGTAGATGATCCAGGATATGCCGAACCCCCACACGGATCTGTGTACTGCCGTGTACAGGGCAATGATCTCCTTGCTGCTCACGTGCTTACCACTAATTGTCCCGTAGTTCGCATACAGCACGGACAGACAGCCACCCGCAGCTAACAGCCAACCTGTCAGATTCTGCAGCTGTTATAAGAGATATATAAAGGTATACATGTATGTATGCATGGGAATTAAAAATATTTCAGTCATATCAGGACAGTGTCAACTTATAGCAGTGAGCTCGATGTCTACTTTCAAGTGCTGCCACCCTGGAATACCACACCGTAGACACATGACATGATACCCCACCCAGACACATTACACCGACATCTTGCCAACCTCTACATGCTACTAGTACCAATTTAATGAAGTCTCTGGTGTGACCCGGCCGGGGTTTAAACCAAGGCAGACACTCAAAGATATATAACGGAGCTTTTAAGTATTGCATTAAATCAAAGATTCTAAGATATATAACGGAGATTTCAAGTATTGCATTATATCAAGGTACATGACAGAGACAGATTGTGAAGTTGAAACACAGATACCGGTTTAAGAAATATAATCTTATAAATATACTTTTATAGTATATTTAATAGATATTTAATTGTTTTTAAACCGGTATCTGTTTATTGGAATACTATATTATGGCCTCAGCTGTATATTCGTTTTTCAATGAACAGAATTGAATTGAATTGGATTTTATAGTCGCATCAACAGCTAAGGTCGTACGTAGACTTTTGTGGAGGAAGACCCCAGGTACACCTCCGGACAATTTTCGTGGGTAGAACCACTGACGTTCTGCAAGCCAGCTGGATAGCTACCACACATAAAGATTCCTGGTCCCATGAGAGCTCGAACCCACAGCAGTGAGGGGCAAATGATTTCAAGTAAGACACTCTAGTCACTCGGCCCCAGATGCCCCGTCAGTTAACAGAAATTAATGGTCTAAAATGTAGGTCAAGGTCAACTATGGTGACCTTGTTTTGATCGGAATGTACAGTAGAGTTTAATGTGATGTATGGCTGTATGAAGGTTGTAGGGTAAACAGTCTTAGATTAAATTTTCTTGCATACAGGATTACAAGAATCTTTCATGTGTATCAGGTAAAGACAAGGAATTCGAAAATGCAATTGTTTTTATCGGAACAGAGGCTCTGCTGAGGTTTCAATTAAAACAGATATACTGAGGGTTGGACTTTCCCTATCTGAACCACATAAACATGAATGATTCTTTTTAGTGCGAATCATTGACATGTGTTCGTGCATACCATTGACATATTGTGTTCTTTCATACTACTGATATTTTGTGTTCCTGCAAACCACTGACAGTTTGGGTTCTTGCATACCACTGACATTTTGTGTTCTTGCATACCACTGACATATTGTGTCCTTGCATACCATTGACATTTTGTGTTCTTGCATACCATTTTGTGTTCTTGCATACCACTGATATTTTGAGATCTTGCATACCATTGACATTTTGTGTTCTTGCATACCACTGACATTTTGTGTTCTTGCATACCACTGACATTTTGTGGTTTTGCCTACCACTGTCATTTTGTGTTCTTGCATACCACTGACATTTTGTGTTCTTGCATACTGATGACCTCTTGTGTTCTTGCAAATCATTGACATTTTGAGTTATTGCATACCACTGACATTTTGAGTTATTGCATACCACTGACATTTTGAGTTATTGCATACCATTGACATTTTGTGTTCTTGCATACCAATGACATTTTATGTTCATGCATACCATTGACATTTTGAGTTATTGCATACCACTGACATTTTATGTTCTTGCATACCACTGACATTTTGTGTTCTTGCATACCACTGACATTTTGTTTTCTTGCATACCACACATTTTGTGTTATTGTATACCACTGACATTTTGTGTTTTTGCATACCACTGACATTTTGTGTTCTTGCACACCACTGACATCTTGTGTTCTTGCATACCACTGACATCTTGTGTTCTTGCATACCATTGATACTTTGTGTTCTTGCATACCGCTGACATTTTGTGTTCCTGCATACCAGACATATTGTGTCCTTGCATACCATTGACATTTTGTGTTCTTACAAACCATTTTGTGTTCTAGCATACCACTGCTATTTTGAGATCTTGCAAACCACTGACAGCTTGTGTTCTTGCATACCACTGACAGTTTGTGTTCTTGCATACCAGTGACATTGTGTGTTCTTGTATACCACTGGCATTTTGTGTTATTGCATACCACTGATATTTTGAGTTCTTGCATACCAATGACATTTTGTGTTCTTGCATACCACTGAGATTTTGTGTTCTTGCATACCACTGAGATTTTGTGTTCATGCATACCACTGACATATTGTGTCCTTGCATACCATTGACATTTTGTGTTCTTCCATACCATTGTGTGTTTTTGCATACCACTGACATTTTGTCTTCTTGCATACCATTTTGTGTTCTTGCATGCCACTGACATTTTGTGTTCTTGCATACCACTGACATTTTGTGTTCTTGCATACCATGGACATATTGTGTCCTTGCATACCATTGACATTTTGTGTTCTTCCATACCATTTTGTGTTTTTGCATACCACTGACATTTTGTGTTCTTACATACCATTTTGTGTTCTTGCATACCACTGACATTTTGGGTTCTTGCATACCATTTTGTGTTCTTGCATACCACTGACATTTTGTGTTCTTGCATACCATTGACATTTTGTGTTCTTGCATACCATTGACATCTTGTGTTTTTGCACACCACTGTCATTTTGTGTTCTTGCATACCACTGACATTTTGTGGTTTTGCATACCACTGTCATTTTGTGTTCTTGCATACCACTGACATTTTGTGTTTTTGCACACAACTGTCATTTTGTGTTCTTGCATACCATTGACATTTTGTGTTCTTGCATACCATTTTGTGTTCTTGCATACCACTGACATGTTGAGTTATTGCATACCACTGACATGTTGAGTTATTGCATACTATTGACATTTTGTGTTCTTGCATACCACTGATATTTTGTGTTCTTGCATACCACTAACATTTTGTGTTCTTGTATACCACTGACATTTTGAGTTATTGCATACCATTGACATTTTGTGTTCTTGCATACCACTGACATTTTGTGTTCTTGCATACCACTGACATTTTGTGGTTTTGCATACCACTGTCATTTTGTGTTCTTGCATACCACTGACATTTTGTGTTTTTGCACACAACTGTCATTTTGTGTTCTTGCATACCATTGACATTTTGTGTTCTTGCATACCATTTTGTGTTCTTGCATACCACTGACATGTTGAGTTATTGCATACCACTGACATGTTGAGTTATTGCATACCATTGACATTTTGTGTTCTTCCCTACCATTGTGTGTTTTTGCATACCGCTGACATTTTGTCTTCTTGCATACCATTTTGTGTTCTTGCATGCCACTGACATTTTGTGTTCTTGCATACCACTGACATTTTGTGTTCATGCATACCATTGACATTTTGAGTTATTGCATACCACTGACATTTTATGTTCTTGCATACCACTGACATTTTGTGTTCTTGCATACCACTGACATTTTGTTTTCTTGCATACCACACATTTTGTGTTATTGTATACCACTGACATTTTGTGTTTTTGCATACCACTGACATTTTGTGTTCTTGCACACCACTGACATCTTGTGTTCTTGCATACCACTGACATCTTGTGTTCTTGCATACCATTGATACTTTGTGTTCTTGCATACCACTGACATTTTGTGTTCCTGCATACCAGACATGTTGTGTCCTTGCATACCATTGACATTTTGTGTTCTTACATACCATTTTGTGTTCTAGCATACCACTGCTATTTTGAGATCTTGCAAACCACTGACAGCTTGAGTTCTTGCATACCACTGACAGTTTGTGTTCTTGCATACCAGTGACATTGTGTGTTCTTGCATACCACTGATATTTTGTGTTCTTGCATACCACTGACATGTTGTGTTCTTGCATACCGTAGACATTTTGTGTTCTTGCATACCACTGACATCTTGTGTTCTTGCATACCATTGACATCTTGTGTTCTTGTATACCAGTGACATGTTGTGTTCTTGCATACCGTAGACATTTTGTGTTATTGCATACCACTGATATTTTGAGTTCTTGCATACCAATGACATTTTGTGTTCTTGCATACCACTGACATTTTGTGTTCTTGCATACCACTGACATTTTGTGTTCATGCATACCACTGACATATTGTGTCCTTGCATACCATTGACATTTTGTGTTCTTCCATACCATTGTGTGTTTTTGCATACCACTGACATTTTGTCTTCTTGCATACCATTTTGTGTTCTTGCATGCCACTGACATTTTGTGTTCTTGCATACCACTGACATTTTGTGTTCTTGCATACCACGGACATATTGTGTCCTTGCATACCATTGACATTTTGTGTTCTTCCATACCATTTTGTGTTTTTGCATACCACTGACATTTTGTGTTCTTACATACCATTTTGTGTTCTTGCATACCACTGACATTTTGTGTTCTTGCATACCATTTTGTGTTCTTGCATACCATTGACATTTTGTGTTCTTGCATACCATTGACATTTTGTGTTCTTGCATACCATTGACATCTTGTGTTTTTGCACACCACTGTCATTTTGTGTTCTTGCATACCACTGACATTTTGTGGTTTTGCATACCACTGTCATTTTGTGTTCTTGCATACCACTGACATTTTGTGTTTTTGCACACAACTGTCATTTTGTGTTCTTGCATACCATTGACATTTTGTGTTCTTGCATACCATTTTGTGTTCTTGCATACCACTGACATGTTGAGTTATTGCATACCACTGACATGTTGAGTTATTGCATACCATTGACATTTTGTGTTCTTGCATACCACTGATATTTTGTGTTCTTGCATACCACTGACATTTTGTGTTCTTGCATACCACTAACATTTTGTGTTCTTGTATACCACTGACATTTTGAGTTATTGCATACCATTGACATTTTGTGTTCTTGCATATCACTGACATTTTGTGTTCTTGCATACCACTGATATTTTGTGTTCTTGCATACCATTGACATTTTGTGTTCTTGTATACCACTGACATTTTGAGTTATTGCATACCATTGACATTTTGTGTTCTTGCATACCACTGACATTGTGTGTTCTTGTATACGAATGACATGTCTTCTTGCATACCATTGACATTTTGTGTTCTTGCATACCACTGACATCTTGTGTTCTTGCATACCACTGACATTTTGTGTTCTTGCATACCACTGATATTTTGTGGTCTTGCATAACACTGACCTTTTAAGTTATTGCATACCACTGACATTTTGTGTTCTTGCATACCATTGACATTTTGTGTTCTTGCATACCAATGACAGTTTGTGTTGTTCTTGCATACCACTGACATCTTGTGTTCTTGCATACCACTGACATCTTGTGTTCTTGCATACCACTGACATTTTGTGTTCTTGCATACCACTGACATATTGTGTCCTAGCATACCATTGACACTTTGTGTTCTTGCATACCATTTTGTGTCCTTGCATACCACTGACATTTTGAGTTATTGCATACCATTGACATTTTGTGTTCTTGCATACCATTGACATCGTGTGTTCTTGCATAACACTGACCTTTTGTGTTCTTGCATACCACTGACATATTGTGTCCTTGCATACCACTGTCATTTTGTGTTCTTGCATACCATTGACAATTTTTGTGTTATTGCATACCATTTTGTGTTCTTGCATACCACCGACATGTTGAGTTATTGCATACCATTGACATTTTGTGTTCTTGCATACCACTGACATTTTGTGTTTTTGCATACCACTGATATTTTGTGTTCTTGCATACCATTGACATTTTGTGTTTTTGCATACCACTGACATTTTGTGTTCTTGCATACCACTGATATTTTGTGTTCTTGCATACCATTGACATTGTGTGTTCTTGCATACCACTGACAGTTTGTGATGTTCTTGCATACCACTGACATCTTGTGTTCTTGCATACCACTGACATCTTGTGTTCTTGCATAACACTGACCTTTTGTGTTCTTGCATACCACTGACATATTGTGTCCTTGCATACCATTGACACTTTGTGTTCTTGCATACCATTTTGTGTCCTTGCATACCACTGACATTTTGAGTTATTGCATACCATTGACATTTTGTGTTCTTGCATACCATTGACATCTTGTGTTCTTGCATAACACTTGACCTTTTGTGTTCCAGCATAACACTGACATATTGTGTCCTTCCTTGCATACCATTGACATTTTGTGTTCTTGCATACCATTTTGTGTTCTTGCATACCACTGATTTTTTGAGATCTTGCAAACCATTGACATTTTGTGTTTTTGCATACCACACATTTTGTGTTCTTGCATACCATTGACATTTTGTGTTCTTGCATACCACTGGCATCTTGTGTTCGTGCATACCACTGACATTTTGTGTTCTTGCATACCATTGACATCTTGTGTTCTTGCATATCACTGACCTTTAGAGTTATTGCATACCACTGACATTTTGTGTTCTTGCATACCACTGACAGTTTGTGTTCTTGCATACCACTGACATCTTGTGTTCTTGCATATCACTGACATCTTGTGTTCTTGCATAACACTGACCTTTTGTGTTCTTGCATACCAATGACATATTGTGTCCTTGCATACCATTGACATTTTGTGTTCTTGCATACCATTTTGTGTCCTTGCATACCACTGACATTTGGAGTTATTGCATACCACTGACATTTTGTGTTCTTGCATACCTTTGACATTTTGTGTTCTTGCATACCCATGACATCTTGTGTTTTTGCAAACCACTGTCATTTTGTGTCCTTGCATACCATTGACATTTTGTGTTCTTCCATACCATTTTGTGTTCTTGCATACCACTGACATTTTGTGTTTTTGCACACCACTGTCATTTTGTGTTCTTGCATACCACTGACATTTTGTGTTTTTGCACACCACTGTCATTTTGTGTTCTTGCATACCATTTTGTGTTCTTGCATACCACTGACATTTTGAGTTATTGCATACCATTGACATATTGTGTTCTTGTATACCATTGACATTTTGAGTTATTGCATACCATTGACATTTTGTGTTCTTGCATACCACTGACATTTTGTGTTCTTGCATACCACTGACATTTTGAGATCTTGCATACCATTGACATCTTGTGTTCTTGCATACCACTGACATTTTGAGATCTTGCATACCATTGACATCTTGTGTTCTTGCATACCACTGACATTTTGTGTTCTTGCATACCACTGACATTTTGTGTTCTTGCATACTACTGACATTTTGTGTTCTTGTAAACCATTGACATTTTGTGTTCTTGCATACCACTTGCATATCACTGACATTTTGTGTTCTTGCATACTGACATTTTGTGTTCTTGCATACCACCAACATGTGTTCTTGCATACCATTGACATTTTTTGTTCTTGCATACCACTGACATATTGTGTTCTTGCATACCATTGACATTTTGTTTGTTTACGCAATGAAGTCATGCAACTGTTGCCATTATTGACATCATTGTTGATGCGCGTGACTTTTATATGTAAGATCATGCTTTCTATTACCCATGTAAAATACGGATAACCTTATCACCTATGCAGGGAAAGTTTATCCGCATTATGGCTGAGACGTGACTGTTTCAGACGAACAAACAATCGGAAGGATGGACGGTGCAATTACTATATGCCCCTGAAGGGACTGTGTTATAATAAAACTAAAACCAAATCCATTTACAAAAACCACAAATGAACAAGAGGTCAAAGACCTTGAAGCTCTACTGATAGGTTTTGATAGCTAGATCAACATTCCTGTGAAGTTTCATGAAAATCTGTCAGTAGTTTCAGAGGAGTAGTCGCTACAAGTTTTTACTATAAAACTCTATGTAAACAAAGATTGCCACTGGCGGCCATGTTTAATGTCAAATAAAAATAATAACCGACAAGGATCAACATCACGTCATGCTGATCATTTTTAGAAAAAGTCCCATATCAATATCACTTATAGTTTTCAAGAAGTAGTCGCTACAATATTGTTTTTTAAAAATCTATTTTTAGCCATGAAGCCATCTTGAATTTCTGGCCGACCTGAAATTTCGATAGGATCACTTAGACATCAAGAGCAACATTCCTGTGAAGTTTCATGAAAATCTGTAAAATAGTTTCAGAGGAGTAGTTGCTACAAGTTCTTATTATATATCTCTATGTAAAAAAACATTGCGCAGCCATGTTTAATGTTGTATCAAAATAATTTTCAACAAGTATCAACATTATGTCATGCTGATCATTTTAGAAAAAGTCCTATATCAGTATCACTTATAGTTTTCAAGAAGTAGTCGCCTTAAATTTGTGTTTTTAAAAAACTATTTTTAGCCGTGGCAGTCATCTTGAATTTCCGGCTGACCTGAAATTTAGCTAGGATCAACTAGACATCAAGACTAGACATCAAGACCAACATTTCTGTTAAGTTTCATGAAAATCCTTCAAGCAGTTTCAGAGGAGTAGTCGCTACAAGTTCTTACTATATAACTCTTGTAAACAAAGATGTCCGCTGGCATCCCTGTTTTTAACGTCAAATCAAAATGATTTTCAAAAAGGACCAACATCATGTCATGCTGATCATTTTAGAAAAAGTCCCATATCAATATCACTTATAGTTTTCAAGAAGAAGTCGCTAAAAATGTCTTTTTTAAAAATCTAATTTTAGCCATGGTGGCCATCTTGAATTTCTGGCCATCCTGAAATTTTGCTAGGATCCAATAGACATCAAGAGCAACATTCCTATGAAGTTTCATGAAAATCTGTTAAGTACTTTCAGTGGAGTAGTCGCTACAAGTTTTTACTATATAACTCTATGTAAACAAAGATGGCCATTGGCAGCCATGTTTAATGTCGAATCAAAATGATTTTCAACAAGGACAGACAACATGTCATGCTGATTATTTAAGAGAAAGTCACATATAAATATCACTTATAGTTTTCAAGAAGTAGTCGCTACAAACTTGTTTTTTAAATATCTATTTTTAGCTGTCGTGGCCATCTTGAATTTCTTGCCAACCTGAAATTTTGCTGGGATCAACTAGATATCAAGAGCAACATTCCTGTGAAGTTTCATGAAAATCCATCAAGTAGTTTCAGAGGAGTAGTCGCTACAAGTTTTTTATTATATAACGCTATGTAAACAAAGATGGCCACTAGTGGCCATATTTAATGTCGAATCAAATGATGTTCGACAAGAATCAACATCATGTCATGCTGATCGTTTTAGAAAAAGTCCCATACCAATATCACTTACACTTTTCAAGAAGTAGTCGCTACAAATTTGTTTTTAAAAATCTATTTTTAGCCATGGCGGCCATCATAAATTTGATTTGTAGAGCTAAAAACTAAGGAATTTCAAACATTTGTACAGTACTTACTCTGGACATGCGTGCCCTGCAGTCCGTCTTGTAGAGGAGATATCCAAACAGCATTCCTACCACGTATGGTCCTATACGCGCATACGGACGAACATACAACTCGTCAAAAGCCATTCCAGCTCTCTTGTGGCTTGAAAAGACAGTGAACATGCCATTACATTTCCAAAAGCCAATCTACACAAGGCCAGTACTTTTTATTGTTTTACAGATTATTTGTTAGAAAAAAATATAGTGTAGAAAGAGTATAAAAAGAAAAATTATTTTCATTTTCATAAAACTGTTATTATCATGGCATTCATTCCAGTAATATATGCAAGGAAATTCTAGTCGGTATGGCACAAAATCTGAACGATCCAAGTAATATTCTTTTTGGAAACATTTAAGAGCAAGGATGGTCAGAAGTAGGGGCAGTGATTTTTACAGAACTCAATTTCAAAACCTAAAAAAAAATAGGGGTGTGTGGAGGATTCTGTTATATGACATCATGTGATTTCCAATTTAAAAAACCCCTGGTTAATTAAGACATATGTCTTCAAAAGCATGCAATGTAATATTGTAAGATTATTGAAGAACAAGTAAAATAACAGAATACCACTGAATAATCAAGCATTAAAATTGCTATCTCGGCCATTATCACGAATAGTTGTATCATAAAAAAAAAAAAAAAAAAAAATCTTACTCTGGGTCAGGGCCACCGCCACCAAATCCCAGTGCAGACATGGGTAGATCGTTGGCACTAGAAATAACACCAGCACTGATCCAACAAGCTAACAACATCAGGAAACACACTAGCACTCCCAAAACGCTGGAACTGTGAACAGAAAGAGAGGAACATTTTGTTATCAAGGTCTCGATGACAACGTTAAAGATCCATTTTGATTCTTAAGGTCTTATTTGGCATGGTGAGCAGTATCTATTCACTTCAGAGCTGGAAAAGTCAACGGTATATCAAAGAAATCACAGACGGTAACACTTGCTTCAGTGAACCGACAGAACGCGTGATATACTTTCACTGATCACACATCAAAGGCGTGCTACATGGCTATAGACTCTTCCGGAAAACTCCCTACTATCGGTAATGGTTTAGTCCAAATTGACCAAATTGACCTACTTTGCACAGCGAGTGACAAACAATCGTGTTATGGATCAAAGAATATTGCCGCAAGGCATATTTCAAGGAGGGTATAAGGTAATTGTTGATTTTTTAACGACCGATAGATAAAATATCTGGGACCGATTTTAACAGAGATTTCGAAAAGAAAATCGGTCCGGAGAAACAGAATTCGGTCTGGGGACCGATAAGGCCATAAAAAATTAATTACCTGGTTCTCAGGCCCGCCCGCATGTCTTGTTTAGGAGCCGCATTGGCAATTTTATCTCAAAAGTAATAAAATAAAAATTGGAAATGCGCTACCGAAATTTCGAAAAAAAAGTCCCGCATCCAAGTTGGTTCCAGTTTTTACACGCAACTACCTCAGGGGAATCCCCTTGTGGGTAGACTGGTGCGCGGCCGACTATCTGCCGCTCTGCTCGCTAGCTTGTGAGTGTTGCAGTCGTACGAGTACCAATCTAGGAGTCAGACGTTTAAGACGCTTGGAACTAGTAGGTGCTACAGAACAGGCGATTTATTCAAGCATCTAATCGACAAAGTCTCACAACAACAAGCAATAGTTCATGCGTGATACAGACTTATTGTAATTGAAAAAAGCATAAGTCGGGAAGAAATGATAAGGTAATGATCGACAATAGGGATGAGCAGATCCAACTGGTTATTGCACAAGTATTTCGAGATATTTTGCATCAATACATGTATTGGAATTAAAAGTCTGGATAAAAAAAAAATCGCCCGCGTGTCTGTTGACCACTGTAAAATTGTAAAAAAAAATGCGCCCGCCCGCATCTCTTCTTAGAAAAAGTGGCCTGAGAACCAGGTAATTAATTTTTTGTGGCCTATACCGGCGATTTTAGAAGCCCTGGACCAGGGTATATAAAGTCATATAAAAACAAGAGGTCAATGACCTTGAAGCTCTACTGATTGATTTTGATTTCAGGAAGTAGTCGCTACAAACTTGTTTTTTGAAAAATTATTTTTAGCTGTGGCGGCCATCTTGAATTTCCGGTCGACCTTATCAATTAGACATCAAGAGCAACATTCCTGTGAAGTTTCATGAAAATCCGTCAAGTAGTTACAGAGGAGTAGTCGCTACAAATTTTCATTATATAACTCTATGTAAACAAAGATGGTCACTGATACCAATGTTTAACATCGAATCAAAACGATTTTTAACAAGGACCAACATCATGTCATGCTGATCATTTTAGAAAAAGTCCCATATCAATATCACTTATAGTTTTCACGAAGTAGTCGCTACAAACTTATATTTTAAAAATCTGTTTTTAGCCATGGCGGCCATCTTGAATTTCAGGCCGACCTGAAATTTTGCTAGAATCAATTAGACATCAAGAGAAACATTCCTGTGAAGTTTCATGAAAATCCGTCAATTAGTTTCAGAGGAGTAGTCGCTACAAGTTTTCATTATATAACTCTATGTAAACAAAGATGGCCACTGGCAGCCATGTTTAACGTCGAATCAAAATAATTTTCGACTCGGATAACCACCATGTCATGCTGATCATTTTAGAAAAAGTCCCATATCAATATCACTTATAGTTTTCAAGAAGTAGTCGCTACAAACTTATTTTCTAAAAATCTATTTTTAGCTGTGGCGGCCATTTTGAATTTCTGGCCGATCTGAAATTTTGCTAGGATCAATAAGACATTAAGAGCAACATTCCTGTAAAGTTTCATGAAAATCCGCCAAGTTGTTTCAGAGAAGTAGTCGCTACAAGTTTTTACTATATAACTCTATGTAAACAAAGATGGCCGCTGGCAGCCAAGTTTAACGTCGAATCAAAATGATTTTTGACAGGACCAACATCATGTCATGCTGATCATTTTAGAAAAAGTCCCATATAAATATCACTTAAGAGTTTTCAAGAAGTAGTCGCTACAAACTTGTTTTTTAAAAACCTATTTTTAGATTTGGCGGCCATCTTTGATTTCACATCAACATGAATTTTTGCTAGGATCATCTAGACTTCATGGGCAACATTTCTGTAAAGTTCCATGAAAATCCATTCAGTAGTTTCAGAGGAGTAGTTGCTATAAAAAAAATGTTTACGGATGGACGGACGGAAGATGGACGCCGCACCACGGCATAAGCTCTGCTGATCTCTGATCAGTCGAGCTAATAAAACTAGTGGACAGAATTTAAGTTTCTTATTTTAGTAACCAAGGTCTACCCTACCCGGTTAATTTTGCACCAGAAACATTAAATTTCAAACAAGATTTGATTCTAAAAAAATATCGCGAACACACAAAGGGTCTGTAAACAATGTTGCAAAGTCCATAAAAAGTAACATTCGAGCAACCAATAAAAAGATTATTATTTTTTTGCAAACTTTCATTGTAAACGATAATTATTGTTGATTGTTGATCTGTTGTGAATTATCAACTGAGATACGGGTTATGGTCGAATGTCATGATTCAGCGATCATTGTACGGGTTCGAACACTGCCATGGTCCAGAACTTTTTTTACAGAGTATATATCAATATAACTTATAGTTTTCAAGAAGTAATCGCTACAAATTTGTTTTTTAAAAATCTATTTTTAGCCATGTCGGCCATCTTGAATTTCGGGCAGACCTGAAATTTTGTAAGGATCAACTAAACATCAAGAGCAACATGTCTGTGAAGTTTCATGAAAATCCTTCAAGTAGTTTCAGAGGAGTAGTCGCTCCAAGAATTTACTATATAACCCTATGTAAACAAAGATGGCCGCTGCCAGCCATGTTTAATGTCAAATCAAAATAATTTTAGACAAGGATCAACATCTCGTCATGCTGATCATTTTAGAAGAAGTCCCATATCAATATCACTTATAGTTTTCAAGATGTAGTCGCTAAAATCTTGTCTTTTAAAAACCTATTTTTAGCTGTGGCTGCCATCTTGAATTTCCGGCCGACCTGAAATTAAGCTAGGATCAACAAGATATCAAGAGCAACATGTCTGTGAAGTTTCATGAAAATCCTTCAAGTAGTTTCAGAGGAGTAGTCGCTCCAAGAATTTACTATATAACCCTATGTAAACAAAGATGGCCGCTGCCAGCCATGTTTAATGTCAAATCAAAATAATTTTAGACAAGGATCAACATCTCGTCATGCTGATCATTTTAGAAGAAGTCCCATATCAATATCACTTATAGTTTTCAAGATGTAGTCGCTAAAATCTTGTCTTTTAAAAACCTATTTTTAGCTGTGGCTGCCATCTTGAATTTCCGGCCGACCTGAAATTAAGCTAGGATCAACAAGATATCAAGAGCAACATGTCTGTGAAGTTTCATGAAAATCCGTCAAGTACTTTCAGAGGAGTAGTCGCTACAAGTTTTTACTATATAACTCCATGTAAACAAAGATGGCCGCCGCCATGTTTAATGTCGAACCAAAACGATTTTCGACAAGGACCAACATCATGTCATGCTAATCATATTAGAAGAAGTCCCATATCAATATAATTTGCAGTTTTCAAAAAGTAGTCGCTACAAACTTGTTTTTAAAAAATCTATTTTTAGATTTGGCGGCCATCATGAATTTCCTACAGACCTGAAGTTATGCTAGGATCAACTAGACATCAAGCGCAACATTCCTGTCAAGTTCCATGGAATTCCATCTAGTAGTTTCAGAGGAGTAGTCGCCACAAGTTTTTCCTATATAACTATGTAAACAAAGATGGCCGCTAGTTTCAGATGAGTAGTCGGTACAAAAAAAAAATACAGTTGGATGGACAGACGGATGATGCAATACGGCATAAGCTTTGCTGATCTTTGATCAGTCAAGCTAAAAAATAAGACAGGCATTCGAACAATGCACTATTATTGTTTGTTTCTTCGCGGTTTTAAAGTCGGCTAATTTATAATCGTTTAATTAGCTAAGCTGGATGACAGACTCGAAATGCAATTAGTCAAAATTAAAATTCTCTTTTAAAATCATTTGAATGTTTGTAAAGTGCTCTCATTTGAAATTTGCTCTATCGCATTAACAGTAATGTCGAAAAGGCTATTTTGTTAATGTTGATGATTTAGATCTTGATCTGTTGTTAGGCGAGTTTACCGCAAGTGAAAAGAAGCGTACGCCATAAAAGTAGGTAATATTACATAACATCCTGTCATAAAGTTTGGTGACCCATGCACATACTCATTTACAATGTCATTACCCACTCAAAAGCTACTGCAAACACTATTTCAGTATGACTTGCACTAACTGCCAGCTTGCAATCATCGACAGGTACTATTAAAGTGCAAAACAAAATGTTTTGCGCAAAACAAAATGTTTTGCACCCGTACAAAAATCAACACGACTATGCAGAAGCATTCTTTTCCCCCAACGGGACATGCGCAGTGGTCTAGTGAACAACAAAGTTTTCGAGACGGATCCTTTTCAATTTAGATTCCAGATAACATGAATGTTCCAAATTTCACTTTCAAATTACTTCTTCATCATACTCAACTTCTGCATGCCAATTATTTTTAGAACAGATGGCAAAATTAAATGTTTGTTCCTACATACCGTAGATCCGGTATTATTTGCGAGGATTTCATTTTCGCTAATATTCGCAAATTCACTGTCTCGCGAATTGAAGAACTCGTGAATAATAAACTCGAAAGCGTAATCGAAAGCTCAACCATCCCAAATTAAGTAGTTTTAAATTATCACATGATCGGTATATACCATATATATAGATGTTCAAACAAAAAACATTTTATCCTAAAGCTTGGTTAACTAATTGGTTAACTAATTACTTATAAGTTTAGTGAATTTACATTGATTTGATTTAAAGTAGAAATTATGTATTATGTCTATGCTTGTTAAATACATTTTAGAATTTATAAAGTTTAGTTTAGTGAATTTACATTCCATACATGTGATACCTCACGGAATTCTAACCCTCCTCCTTGCACCACAGAATTGTGTGAAAACTCCCGTAAAATTCCTAAACAAGAGGCCCAAGAGGGCCTGTGGACGCTCTACTGGCTAACATGGCTCTTATAACATCAATGAAGCGAGTGAGTGACTGCCATTTACGTTTTTTTGGAAGTTTCGGGCAAAAAACAGCTTTTGAACTAAATCAGGGCCATAACAAAAGAATCTGTTAAAGTTCGGTAAAGATCAGATCAAAATGAAGGCCCTACCGTATTAACGAGGCAAAATATAGCATTTTTAACTAAATCAAGAGCCATAACTCCTCTGTTACTGGTCCGACTGGTCCAACATAGAGCTAAAAAAAAAAATATTAATTAAAAAAAAAGAAAAGAAAAAAAAAATTAAAAATTAAAAAAAAAAAAAAAAAAAATTAAAAAATTTATAAAAAATAAAATAAAAAATAAAAACATTAATTTAAAAAAATAATTAAAAAAATAAAAGTTTGGTAACGATCGGATGAAAAATAAAGGCCCTCTCGTCTTAACGAGGCAAAATATAGCGTTTTGAACTAAATCAAGGGCCATAACTAAGCTGTTACTGGTCCGATATGTTTGGTTTTCGAACTTGTCCGAGCTTTCATTGATATTAACAATCTAATAAAGTTTGGTAAAGATCGGATGAACAATGAAGCCCCTATCGTCTTAATGAGGCAAACTATAGCATTTTTAACTAAATCAAGGGCCATAACTCCGCTGTTCCTGGTCCGATATGGCTAGTTTTCGAACTTGCTCGAGCTTTCATTGATATTTTTCAATCTGATAAAGTTTGGTAAAGATCAGATGAACAATGAAGCCCCTATCGTCTTAACAAGGCAAAATATAGTATTTTTAACTAAATCAAGGGCCACAACTCCGCTGTTACTGGTCCGATATGGTTGGTTTTTGAACTTGTTCGAGCTTTCAATGACATTAACAATCTGATAAAGTTTGATAAAGATCGGATGAACAATGAAGCCCCTATCGTCTTAACGAGGCAAAATATAGCATTTTTAACTAAATCAAGGGCCATAACTCCGCTCTTACTATTCCGATATGGCTGGTTTTCGAACTTGTCCAAGCTTTCATTGATATTAACAATCTGATAAAGTTCGGTAAAGATTGGATGAAAAATGAAGCCCCTAGCGTCTTAACGAGACAAAATATAGCATTTTTAACTAAATAAAGGGCCATAACTCCGCTGTTACTAGTCCGATATGGCTGGTTTTCAAACTTGTTCGAGCTTTCATTGATATTAACAATGTGGTAAAGTTTGGTAAAGATATGATGAAAAACGAAGGCCCTATCATCTTAACGAGGCAAAATATAGCAATATAGCATTTTCAACTAAATCAAGGACCATAACTCTGGTGTTACTGGTCCGATCTGGCTGGTTTTCGAACTTGTCCGAGCTTTTATTGATATTAACAATGTGGTAAAGTTTGGTAAAGATAGGTTGAAAAATGAAGGCCCTATCGTCTTAACGAGGCAAAATATAGCAATATAGCATTTTTAACTAAATCAAGGGCCATAACTCCGCTGTTACTTGGCCGATCTGGCTGGTTTTCGAACCCATCCGAGCTTTCATTGATATTAACAACCTGTTAAAGTTTGGTAAAGATTGGATGAAAAATGAAGGCCCTAACGTCTTAACGAGACAAAAGTTTTAATTAACGACGACGGACAACTCGGCATCCCATAAGCTCTGCTGGCCTTTGGCCAGTAGAGCTAAAAACGATTTTCCGAAAAGCATCGGTCTATTTCCTTTGTTTAGTATATGTTTGCCGAAAGCCAACTTGATTGTATTGTCTC
Source organism: Cyrtodaria siliqua (assembly GCA_037043455.1). Taxonomy (NCBI): domain Eukaryota; kingdom Metazoa; phylum Mollusca; class Bivalvia; order Adapedonta; family Hiatellidae; genus Cyrtodaria; species Cyrtodaria siliqua. The sequence continues at coordinate 80,455 of JAWPHD010005616.1, read as the reverse complement.
GCGACTCGCGAGAACGTCACATGACAAGTTGTGTACCTGGAGTTGGAGGATGCCCGGGGGAAGTGTTATTTGAAAACAGTTTATTGGCTTAATTGGTCTTACCAAAGGATTAGCAGTACACTTATGAAGTCTTTAATGACGTATGTAATTAAACAGGTTCCATATGACTTGAAACTAATTGCCGGTATCATTTATTTAGAAGTGGAAAATGAATGTTTGTTAAAGGTGACAGTAATTATCGGATAGCGAAAACAAAAGTAGACGATGTCGGCATGAATTTGGTGAGTATGTTTGATTTAATCAACGGATTTTATAAAGATTTTACTTCAAAAGGAGTTCCATGATGGACATATTTTGCTTTTGTTCGATGTTTGTATGTTTGATTTAAGATTTTGCTTTAAGGAAAATTGGGGTTCCTTAATTGATGTTGGTTGCTTTTGTTCTGTGCAAGGGTGTATGCAACTAAGTTTAGTTCACTGTTTTAAAGTTTATAGGCCTGTGTTCAAGAGATACCTGATTCTTATTTGAGAGAGTCAGAGTCAAGACCATAATATAAAGCTCAAATATTTATAGTGTTAGATGATCTTGCATGTTTATCTTTGATTAATGTTAATAATTATTAAAATTAATAATAAAAAAAAACAAGAGGTCAATGACCTTGAAGCTCTACTAATTGATTTTGATTTCAGGAAGTAGTCGCTACAGACTTGTTTTTTGAAAAATTATTTTTAGCCGTGGCGGCCATCTTGAATTTCCGGCCGACCTGAAATTTTGCTAGGATCAATTACACATCAAGAGCAACATTCCTGTGAAGTTTCATGAAAATCCGCCAAGTAGTTTCAAAGGAATAGCCGCTACAAGTTTTTACTATATAACTCAATGTAAACAAAGATGGCCGCCTGCAGCCGTGTTTAACGTTGAATCAAAACAATTTTTGACAAGGACCAACATCATATCATGCTGATCATTTTAGAAAAAGTCCCATATCAATATCACTTATAGTTTTCAAGAAGTAGTCGCTACAAACTTGTATTTTGAAAATTTATTTTGAGCCGTGGCGGCCATCTTGAATTTCCGGCCGACTTGAAATTTTGCTAGGATCAATTAGACATCAAGAGCAACATTCCTGTTAAGTTCCATGAAAATCCGTCGAGTAGTTTCAGAGGAATAGTCGCTACAAGTTTTCATTATATAACTCTGTGTAAACAAAGATGGCCGCTGGCAGCCATGTTTAACATTGAATCAAAACGATTTTCGACAAGGACCAACGTCATGTCATGCTGATCATTTTAGAAAAAGTCCCATATCAATATCACTTATAGTTTTCAAGAAGTAGTCGCTACAAACTTGTTTTTTAAAAACCTATTTTTAGATTTGGCGGCCATCTTGGATTTCACATCAACACAAATTTTTGCTAGGATCAACTAGACTTCATGGGCAACATTTCTGTAAAGTTTCATGAAAATCCATTCAGTAGTTTCAGAGGAGTAGTCGCTACAAAAAAAAGTTTACGGACAGACAGACGGACGGACGGACGGACGACGGACGCCAACCACAGCTTAAGCTCTGCTGATCTCTGATCAGTCGAGCTAAAAATCTGTTTATATCTTGAATTTTCTGCCAAACTAAACAATTTCTGGAATCAATAAGACATCAAGAGCAACATTCCTGTGAAGTTTCATAAAAAATTGTCAACTAGTTTCAGAGGAGTAGTCGCTAAAAGTTTTTACTACATAATCTATGTAAACAAAGATATCATGTCATGCTGATCATTTTCGAAAATGTCCCATATCAATATCACTTACAGTTTTCAAGAAGTAGTCTCTACAAATTTATTTATTTTAAATCTATTTTTAGCCGTGGCGGCCATCTTGAATTTCTGAAATTTTTCTAGGATCAACTAGACATCAAGAGCAACATTCCTGTGAAGTTTCATGGACATCCGTCAAGTAGTTTCAGAGGAGTAGTCGCTACAAGTTTTTACTATATAACTCTATGTAAACAAAGATGGCCACTGGCAGCCACATTTAACGTCGAATCAAAACGATTTTTGACAAGGACCCACATCATGTCTTGCTGATTATTTTAGAAAAAGTCCCATATCAATATCACTTATAGTTTTCAAGAAGTAGCCGCTACAAACTTATTTTTTAAAAATCTATTTTTAGCTGTGGTGGCCATCTTGGACTTCGCATCAACATGAATTTTTGCTAGCATCAAATAGACTTCATGGGCAACATTTCATGAATATCCATCCAGTAGTTTCAGAGGAGTAGTCACTACAAATAAAAGTTTACGGACAGACGGACGGACGGACTGACGACGGACGCCGCACCACGGCATAAGCTCTGCTGATCTCTGATCAGTCGAGCTAAAAAATCACTAAAACTCCCTGACTGAGGTCCTGAAAATATCACATGTATGACATTGATTTGATTTAAAATAGAAATTATGTATTATGTCTATGCTTGTTAAATGCTGAATCGAGGTTATTAAGTTTAAAGTTTGGGGTCTACATTTCAAAAGTACGTAATTTATAATAATAATAATTTAGTAATTTATTTTCTGTTTACTGTACTGGTAATATATTTGTTAAACATCAGCATGATCAGTCAATGAATAAGAGTTACAAATCATATTAAATACAATGAATAAAATCTTTACAATTGTTGTATAACTTTGTATAATTGATTGGATAATTGATGTGCCTACGCTACAAACAGGACTCCGATAATGGATGTAGTCCGAATTAACGGATTAAGTGTGAAATACATGTATCTGGAACAAACCTAATGAAATAAACAAAAACTCGACATTAAACACCAAAAAAATATATTATTTGTAAGGAAATATGATTATTGACGCAAATTCATGAACACGCTAATAAATCAGAGACCCAATGATTCGTGAATTTAATATCATGCGGAAATAATGTGGTCTACAGTAGTTGGTATGAATCAATGTACTTACTAATATAGGGGTATAAGTAGCAGCGGGCTGATAACGTAAAACTGCATGTCATTGGCTAGATACCAGGCCCAGGCCATACACTGAAATGTAAACAATATTATAACTAGAGACTATTTTTAGTAAAAACAGATGTCTCCCCCAACTGGGAAAAGGGCAATAAATCCACCAAAACCATTTGACTGGAACATGACGACGACATGCACAACTAGGCTTGGTACAGATCCTCCCCACTAAGTTTAGCTGAAATCTGGCCAAGGGTTCAGGAGAACTTCTTCAGACACAGTTTGTGTATTAACGCCCTTAAAGGGTCACAACTCTGCCAAAAATCATTCATACAGAACATGACATATACACGAGCAACAAGGACTGGTACTGATCATCCCTGCCAAGTTTTATTAATATCCAGCCAGGAGAACTAGTCCGACCAAAGTTTCTGTATAAGGGGCCATAACTCCGCCAATTATCATTCAACCAGAACATGGCGGTGATATGCGCCACTAGGCTCGATACTGATCATCCCTATAAAGTTTTGCTGAAATCAGGCCAGGGGTTCAAGAGAACTAGTCTGGACAAAATGTGAGTATCAGGGGCCATAACTGTGCAAAAATCATTTGACCGGCCAATGATTTGCGCAACTAGGTTTGATACTGATCATCCCTGCCAAGTTCACTTGTTTCAGTGTTGCTGAAATCCTGCTCAGGAGAACTAGTCTGGACAATGTTTGTGTATTAAAACCTTTAAAGATATGTGCAACTAAGCTTTGTGGAGCGCTGTGGTCTAGTGGTAGAGCGTTGGACCCATGATCCAAAAGTCGTGGGTTCGATTCCCGTCATTGCCATATGCGTTGTGTCCCTGAGCAAGACACTTTATCTGCATTGCTTAGTACTGGTTCTACCCAGGAAGACATCGAGAGTGATTCAAATAAGTTCATAGAGCTTTCGTTACAATCGATGTAAAATAAATAAGTTTAAACTAAGCTTGGTACTGATCATCCCTCCCAAGTTTCATTGAAATTCATTCGAGGGTTCAGGAGAAATAGTCCGTACAAAGTTTCTGTATAAGGGGCCATAACTCTGCCAAAAATCATTCAACCGAAAGATGGCGATGATATGCACAACTAGGCATGGTACTGATCATTCCTGCAAAGTGTCATTGAAATCCAGCCAGGGATTCAGGAGAACTAGTCCGGACAAAGTTTGTGAAATACACAGAAGACACAAAAATAATGTCTCCCCATCCAATTCGTGGGGGAGACATTATAATGCCATGGCCAAATATAAGGCACACAGCATCAACTGAAATGTCAACTGCCTTTCAAAAGGGATGATAGGCGATGATATACCATGGTAGTGTATCTGTGATCCCAACTGACCCCAACATGTAAAGGGGTCATTTTCTCACCATGGACAGTACCTGTTTTAGTTTAATGTGTGTGGCTGAAAATCGTGAAAACTTATAGCAGACAAGGTTTATCATTATCATGATTATCAGTTCATAGTGACCTTAACTTTGACCTTGGATTTATTGGCCCCAAAATGCATAGTTGTCCTCCTATCATCATGGACAGTCAATTTGTGAAGTTTCATGTGTGTAGCTACAAATCATTGAGTTATAGATCGGCAAATTTTCATTATCCGGTCATAGTGACCTTAAACCTGTCACAAAATGCTCTTGGGTAGAGCGTATTGGTCATACATAGCTCTTGTAAGCACTTGACGACATGCTAATCCATTGTCCTGTTGAAACATATTCACCATTTGCACGATATATTCATGATATATTCATGTACCTCGGAAAAGCGAGAATTTTCATAGCGTTTTTGTCAGAGCTAAGGCAGGGCTGTTTAATAAGTTTATATGTGCGTTAATGCATGCAAAATTATAGGTATTTTATAATTTATCTCTCTAAAGGGCAAAACTGTTTAAGGGTCCTTTCGTGTAGATATGGAAAATTGCTTCTGTTGCCACGTGTGTCACGGAATGAACGTGGGAAATGATTGTTTGAGCGAAACATTGGGTTATAAAGTGCATTGTTTTCCAGTAGTGGCCGGGGAGTGTTGAAAGTTGCTTTGGTTGGAGCAGTCGTTTGGAAAGGGTGAGATTCACATGCAATATGTGGTCAGTATATTTATTTTATGAAATTTTATTGTACATTTGTATTCAATGGGCGTCGCCATTTTGTTTCGTGATGTTGTTACATTCGGTCAATTTTTATAAGTTTCTCAAGCATTATTAAACTTGATACATCTAGCATATGAAGTTAGCTTCATTAGATATAGTTATAGTAGTGGATCATTAACACCAGACACAGTCTACCTGTGAAGTTTCGTGAGTGTAGCTACAAGTCTAGAAGTTATAAAGTGGACAAGGATTTTTATTATCATGCATGGCTACAATCATCATGAACCTACTGACCAACCTAAAGGCTATTGACACAAAAATGTAAAGGGATCCTCCTTTCATCATCTCCGTGAAGTTTTTACAAATGTACAGACAGACAGACTACCCTATTGTCTAAATAGCCACATAAAGCCAAAAGTATGCCAAATAAACCTAATAGAAAATGAATAGAAGTTACAGTTACTATTGTTCTTTTAGCCCCATAAAACCAATGCGTTAGCCTGGTGAGACTAAATTCAAATTATCCTTCTAAACATCGTTGGTGAGTTTTGTGGAGTTGGCCTAGATACCCGGCATATAACATACACTGCAATGTCAACATAACAAATATATATGTACTTGTACCATAGGTAATGGTTTTCCTTTGTTCTTGCTTATGATAAGGTCTGAGCCTAAACTGTGCTATAGATGTTGGTATATTTCAGCCGTGCTATAAATGACAGATTCGGCAGTTATACCATGGTCTACTCAATTTTACGCGTGTGCACACACAACCTGTCAATCAAAACGACTAAACCATTACCAAAACAGCACTCAATGACATTGCATTTGCCCAATAATATACAAGGGTGATTGGCTGCAATAATCAAAACATGGGTCATGCTCATGATGCGTGATAATGCTATTTTTTGATTGGATTGAGCTGTTATTTTTACTGAAAACTGCAACGCCCTAAAACTTCTTGCACGCACATACTTGGATGAATGGCTATGGTACAAAACATTTATAGCATGTTTTTCTCATATGCGATTTATACTGCACTCTTGGGCCTACGGCCCTCAAGAAGCAGTATAAATGGCATATACTCGAAAAAGTATGCTATATATATGTACATATGTCAGCCCCACACCATGATTGTATTGAAATGTTAACCCAAGTTTTAATAAAACATTGGCTATATACATACCGTATCCACTGTCTTGAAAAAGTTCTGGATATACAGGAGGCTCTTCCACCACGAATCTTCACAGTAGTTTTTCTCGGTTCCGTTTTGTGGCCAGAAGGGACCATTGTACCAGTATTTAAGGAGGGGTATGTAAAGCAGCATCACTAACATGAATGGTGGGGTCAGTCTACAGGAGAAAATAGAGGATAGTAAATTTAAGAGATAACCATACTAAGATTTTTCAGTCTGGGACAGTATGTGATTTTAGCGGCTGAAATTTCCTTTTACGGTTACGCGGTAGCTAAGCCGTCAACGTAATTTCAGAAACCAACCACATACCATCCCAGATTGAAAATCTTAGCATGGTTATCTTGATTCTAATGCTTTTCCATTCAAATGCTACAAATATAAAATCAAATCATACATACACACATTTTTCTATGAAAACTATAATTCAATGATGCCAGCATTTTGTTGTCTCCAATGATGTCGTTTGTATCAACGTTATATGACATCATATATTCTGCAGATGGTAAATTGGGGGTTTTACGGTCGCAAATTTGAGACGTTAGCCAATGGAGCAACGTGTTAAATAATAGTTGCATTAGAATTGTTGTTCTAAGGTTAATGACAGATTTAAATTCATTAAAAAGGAAAGTTTCCACCAGTTCATACTATACGCAAAACATATCAGTTCACCACACAGTTGGAATTGACCTAGGGGCGTCTGTGGCCGAGTGGTTAACATCTTTGACATGAAATCACTTGCCCCTCACTGCTGTAAGTTACCGGTAGATCTCTCAGGGGCCTAGGAATCTTTATGTGAGGAAGCTATCAGCTGGCTTGCGAAACGTCGGTGGTTCTACATAGGTGCCCGCCTGTGCACGAAAATTGCCCAGTGGGGCACCTGGGGTCGTCTTCCTCCACCAGTGGAAGCTGGAAAGTCGCCGTATGACCTTAGCTGTTGGTGCGACTATAAAATCCAATTCAATTCAATTGGAATTGACCTTTTCTGCTGACTTCAGTAATTTCCACTTTTCTTCAGAAGATAGACAATTACCATCAGAAGCCTCTTGTGGAAGTTATAGTTTTTCTTTTTAAATGGTTTCAATACATTTTATCCTTAACGTTCTTCTTTTGGTTTTCCCTTCTTGATAATTTGACATCAATCAGTTATTTTTATGAAACCATGGTTAAAATCATAAAAGTTACTACAGACACCGAATGTTTAGGTGATCTCCCCTGATGGTCTAGACAGTTGACATTTTAACTTGTACATCTCAAGGAAGTAGAACATGCCCCACTGGAAGAACCTGTGGCAGCAGAACATGCCCCACTTGAATACCTTTCATCCAGAACATGTGGAAGTAGAACTTGCCCCACTTGAATACCTTACCTCCAGAACCTGTAGCAGCAGAACATGCCCCAACTGAATACCTTACCTCCAGAACATGTGAAAGTAGAAAGTGCCCCACTTGAATATCTTATCTCCAGAACCTGTGGAAGTAGAACATGCCCCACTTGAATAACTTACCTCCAGAACCTGTGGAAGTAGAACATGCCCCACTTGCTTACCTCCAGAACCTGTGGAAGTAGAACATGCCCCACTTGAATACTTTACCTCCAGAACCTGTGGAAGTTGAACATGCCCCACTTTAATATATATTATCTCCAGAACCTGTGGAAGTAGAACATGCCCCACTTCAATACCTTACCTCCAGAACCTGTGGAAGTAGAACATGCCCCCACTTGAATATCTTACCTCCAGAACCTGTGGAAGTAGAACATGCCCCACTTGAATATCTTACCTCCAGAACCTGTGGAAGTAGAACATGTCCCACTTGAATATCTTACCTCCAGAACCTGTGGAAGTAGAACATGCCCCACTTGAATACTTTACCTCCAGAACCTGTGGAAGTAGAACATGCCCCACTTGAATACCTTACCTCCAGAACCTGTGGAAGTAGAACATGCCCAACTTGAATATCTTACCTCCAGAACCTGTGGAAGTAGAACATGCCCCACTTGAATACTTTACCTCCAGAACCTGTGGAAGTTGAACATGCCCCACTTGAATACCTTACCTCCAGAACCTGTGGAAGAAGAACATGCCCCACTTGAATATCTTATCTCCAGAACCTGTGGAAGTAGAACATGCCCCACTTGAATAACTTACCTCCAGAACCTGTGGAAGTAGAACATGCCCCACTTGCTTACCTCCAGAACCTGTGGAAGTAGAACATGCCAAACTTGAGTACCTTACCTCCAGAACCTGTGGAAGTAGAACATGCCCCACTTGAATACTTTACCTCCAGAACCTGTGGTAGTTGAACATGCCCCACTTGAATATCTTACCTCCAGAACCTGTGGAAGTAGAACATGCCCCACTTGAATATCTTACCTCCAGAACCTGTGGAAGTAGAACATGCCCCACTTGAATATCTTACCTCCAGAACCTGTGGAAGTAGAACATGCCCCACTTGAATACTTTACCTCCAGAACCTGTGGAAGTTGAACATGCCCCACTTGAATATCTTACCTCCAGAACCTGTGGAAGTAGAACATGCCCCACTTGAATATCTTACCTCCAGAACCTGTGGAAGTAGAACATGCCCCACTTGAAGTTCTTGACACCTCCCACTTTCTTCAGCTCCTTTAATGTCAGATAGGACACCAGCAACCCGCTAAAATAATCAAAAATAGCTGATACATCTGCATTACTGAATGTACAATAATGTTTGTCACACATGTACCTTTATCTGACAGTAAGTTTCGCTCAAAAAAGTATTTGACATTATGTGTGGGCAGAATAAAACAAAACTTAACCCTTAACCTGCTAAATATATATAATGGTCTGTTCTTTCTTTGAATTAAGACCAATCCATTTATGTGACAAAGGGGTAACCTCGTAGACTGATCTGGGTTTACAATAGACGCAAAGGCTATTATAGGGTTAAATTTATTTATTTTACATTGATCAAGAAATAAACTAGACAGCTAAAATAACCCTCATTGGTGCAGACGAAAGCTTTAGCGTGGATTTGATGTGGAAGGAAACCAGAGAACCCAGGAAAAAACTCATGTCCGGGTGGGTGACCACCATAACATCTCACAATGCTGAGATGTGGAATGGAACCAGGACTGAAGTGATGATAAGCAAGTGCACTATTCACTGTGATACCCAGAAATATACAATTTAAAAGTGTCTGCTGGATGATTAGTATGGCCTCAAATCATTATTGTGAAACTTGCACAAAAAGAATTTGTCATAGCAAATCCTTATCCAAGTGTTAGAAATGAAATTAGATTCACCTTGCTAGGGTGTAAAGATACTGGGGTGTTAAGATTGAGTAATTAAATTTGATTAATGAATATGACTACAACTCCTTCCTTACCTGAGTGTAAAAAAGGAATCCACAGACACTGTAGCATTGACCATAAACATAAAACTGAGGCTGTTCATTTTTTCCAAAATAAACGTAAAAGTATTTTCTGCAAGGAGAATAAATACATAATATTATACAAATATCACTATCAGACCAATAATGCAAATACCTTAATACGCATTTTGTCAATAAAAAAACTTCTATCACTGACACATGAACAAATATATTGTTCTAAACTTTTGAAATTAAATTCTGCTTGACTTGTGTCCTTTAGTTAATGAAAGAGTTTGAGTGTTATCATTTAAATAATGCTTGTGTAGAACTGGCAATTTCAACAAAGGTTTTATATAAGAGATATAATCGAAATTCAGAAAAACGACCCAGATGACCTAAAATCAATAAAATAAATAACTGAATTGGATTTTATAGTCACACTAATAGCTAAGGTCATATGGCGACTTTTCCAGTTTCCACTGGTGGAGGAAGAACCAGGTGCCCCTCCGGGCAATTTTCGTGCATGGGCGGGCACCTAGGTAGAACCACCGACATTCCGCAAGCAAGCTGGATAGCTTCCTCACATAAAGATTCCTAAGCCTATGAGGGATCGAACCAACAGTGGAGAAGGGCAACTGATTTCAATGGATCATAAGAATTACGTGGTTAGTAGCTTAGAATTTCAGCTGTATTTTGGCGAGTGTAAGAAAAGTGATAAATGTGTGCCTCTGGCGAGTATTTATCACTTTTCGACACGAGCCAAAATACAACTGAAATTCTAAGCTACTAACCATGTAATTTTTTGATCATGCAATTGTTCTAAATAACATTATTTACCTGAAAAACAATGAAAATGTACGGTTTACGTCTGCTGCCATCGAAATACAAACAGAGGATAGTTTGTTAGGGGAAGTAACGTTGGTAAAAAACGTTTTCTGCGTTTTAAGTGTATTTGATATCAATAATAAATGCAAAATATTTTCTTTTGATAATGTATTGCATTTCTAAATTGATAAGCATAACAAATAGTGTGTAACTATGTAATTTAAATGGCTGATTCCTGACTTTTTAACTCATCGAATAATAACGCATGCAGCTACTAGCATAATACAGCAGTTAGTCGGAAAATATAAGGTTAGTAGACAGTAGCTGTATTTGAATAGTAGAAAAATTAGTTCCATGATAAATGCAATTATGTACACCTCGACAATCAGGAGTTAATCTCAGCTAGCACGATTAATGTTTCCTTCTATATATAACAGTGGTAAATTACAATCTCTACACTTTATCCTGCTGTTGTTGGATCAAATGCATAAAGACAATAATAACAAAATAAGAAAAACAACAAAAACATATTGAAGATATCCTAAAAACAATATGGTTTGTGAAGTTTTATGGAAATAAGACCAACACTTTCAAAGAAGTAGTCGCCACACATTTTTGCTATATCACTCTGGTGGCCATGTTTGACGCAGAATCAAAATGAATTTTGTTTAGGACATGTCATGCCAGTCATTGTGTCGCCTTTTCGAAGAAAATGCGATACATAGGGATCACTTAGTCGTCCGTCAGTCAGTCTGTCCGTCACAAAAACTTAACGTTGGCTATAACTTTCTCATTTCTTGATATTTCTTCATCAAACTTTCATTATATACTCATCATGACAACATCGACATGACCATACTAAAATATAAAGGTCAAGGTCACACTAAAGTCATTATATGGGTTATATTTTTTTCTTCACGAAAACTTAACGTTGTTAAAATTACTTTTATTTCTTCATCAATCTTTCAATATATACTCATCATGACAACATCGACATGACCATACTAAAATATAAAGGTCAAGGTCACACTAAAGTCATTATATGGGTTATATTTTTTTCTTCACGAAAACTTAACGTTGTTAAAATTACTTTTATTTCTTCATCAATCTTTCAATATATACTCATCATGACAACATCGACATGACCATACTAAAATAGAAAAGGTCAAGGTCACACTAAAGTCATTATATGGGTTATATTTTTTTCTTCACGAAAACTTAACGTTGTTAAAATTACTTTTATTTCTTCATCAATATTTCAATATATACTCATCATGACAACATCGACATGACCATACTAAAATATAAAGGTCAAGGTCACACTAAAGTCATTATATGAGTTATATTTTTTTCTTCACGAAAACTTAACGTTGTTAAAATTACTTTTATTTCTTCATCAATCTTTCAATATATACTCATCATGACAACATCGACATGACCATACTAAAACATAAAGGTCAAGGTCACACTGAAGGTCATTATATGAGTTAAATACTCATTTTCTGCACAAAAAACTAAACGTTGGTTATAACTTTCTCATTTTTTATTATTTCTTCATCAGACTTTCAATATATAGTCATCAGGACAACATCGACATGACTATACTAAAATATAAAGGTCAAGGTCACATTGAAGGTCATTATATGGGTTAAATACTCTTCTTTTTTTTTTCACGAACACTTGTTTGATATAGCTTCCTCAATTCTTTTAATTTCTTCATCAATCTTTCAATATACATGTATACTTGTCATGACAACATTGACATGGCCATACTAAAATATAAAGGTCAAGGGCACACTGAAGGTCATTGTGTTAAATACTCATTCTTTTCTTCACGAAAACTTAGGTTTACGGATGGACAGACAGACGGATGAAGGACGACGCACCACTGCTGATCAGTCAAGCTAAAATTCACTTAGTCGTTAAACTAGTAGAGACTTTGAAGATTATATGGATCAAATTATTTTTATATTTTTCAAGGTTCATGCATCAAAATGCTATTTTTTAAGGTAAGATTTTACATTTATAATGGCATTTTTTTAAACATTTTATACTCGCGAAATATGCTCTCAATTATATAGTTTATAGTAGGAAACTCTTAATGACCTGTTTTTCATTATGCTTATAAAATTAAGCAAAACGGTTTTCAGTTTCACAGATGGGCAATTCTCCAGTTCAACTGTTGGAATCACCTTAAACAAAACCATGAAAATAATAGAGAAAAATCCAATTACTTCAAACCGAAAGTAAAGTCTATTTTTAGAATTTGTCACTAGAACAACTGATGGCAAATCAGTCTCCAAAAACACCATTTTTCACAACAAACCAGTCACAAACCAAGTAAAGTAAAAGGAAAAAAGTATATTAACTGCAACTTTTAATTCTTACATTAAGCCACAAATCTTCAAACATGAGGTATTGAAACTAAGCCTGAAATTGAATTATATTTTATAAGAAGTTGTGGCCCAACCAATTTGCATACTTGAAGTACTTACTTGTATTGAAAAGAGGAAACACATACGAGTGTCCAAGGATCACCCATGACAAGCTGAGGAATCGGATCCCGTTGACAGACCCCAGCATGCCGGCCTGGGTATTTGTACTTAGCAGCTTTGAGCCATTGGTGTACACAGAGAATGCCTGCAGAATTTTCCCCATTGTTCCTGAAACACAAAGATATTAAACTTAAGTTATTGTTTGTTACTGGAGCAATAAAACATATTTCTGTAAAACAGTTCTGTCTTCATGTTCCTGGATGCCAAATTTCATTAAACTATATCTACCCTGATGACTGGTCCACCAATGGTTATGTATTTGTAACCGTGTGGCAGACTGGCAATCATACAACACAATAAATGAGCTGCGAGTGATCTACCCTGATGACTGGTCCACCAAAGATAATGTATTTGTCACCGTGTGGCAGACTAGCAATCATACAACACAATAAATGAGCTGCGAGTGATCTACCCTGATGACTGGTCCACCAAAGATTATGTATTTGTCACCGTGTGGCAGACTGGCAATCATGCAACACAATAAATGAGCTGAGAGTGATCTACCCTGATAAATGGTCCACCAAAGATTATGTATTTGTCACCGTGTGGCAGACTGGCAATCATACAACACAATAAATGAGCTGCGAGTGATCCACCCTGATGACTGGTCCACCAAAGATTATGTATTTGTCACCGTGTGGCAGACTGGCAAATCATGCAACATAATAAATGAGCTGAGAGTGATCTACCCTGATGAATGGTCCACCAAAGATTATGTATTTGTCACCGTGTGGCAGACTGGCAATCATGCAACACAATAAATGAGCTGAGAGTAATCTACCCTGATGAATGGTCCACCAAAGATTATGTATTTGTCACCGTGTGGCAGACTGGCAATCATGCAACACAATAAATGAGCTGAGAGTGATCTACCCTGATGACTGGTCCACCAAAGATTATGTATTTGTCACCGTGTGGCAGACTGGCAATCATACAACACAATAAATGAGCTGAGAGTGATCTACCCTGATGAATGGTCAACCAAAGATTATGTATTTGTCACCGTGTGGCAGACTGGCAATCATACAACACAAAAAATGAGCTGAGAGTGATCTACCCTGATGAATGGTCCACCAAAGATTATGTATTTGTCACCGTGTGGCAGACTGGCAATCATACAACACAATAAATGAGCTGAGAGTTATCTACCCTGATGACTGGTCCACCAAAGATTATGTATTTGTCACCGTGTGGCAGACTGGCAATCATACAACACAATAAATGAGCTGAGAGTGATCTACCCTGATGAATGGTCCACCAAAGATTATGTATTTGTCACCGTGCGACAGACTGGCAATCATACAACACAATAAATGAGCTGCGAGTGATCTACCCTGATGACTGGTCAACCATAGATTATGTATTTGTCACCGTGTCGCAGACTGGCAATCATACAACACAATAAATGAGCTGAGAGTGATCTACCCTGATGAATGGTCCATCAAAGATTATGTATTTGTCACCGTGTGGCAGACTGGCAATCATACAACACAATAAATGAGCTGAGAGTGATCTACCCTGATGAATGGTCCACCAAAGATTATGTATTTGTCACCGTGTGGCAGACTGGCAATCATACAACACAATAAATGAGCTGCGAGTGATCTACCCTGATGACTGGTCCACCAAAGATTATGTATTTGTCACCGTGTGGCAGACTGGCAATCATACAACACAATAAATGAGCTGAGAGTGATCTACCCTGATGACTGGTCCACCAAAGATTATGTATCTGTCACCATGTGGCAGACTGGCAATCATACAACACAATAAATGAGCTGCAAGTGATCTACCCTGATGACTGGTCCACCAAAGATTATGTATTTGTCACAGTGTGGCAGACTGGCAATCATACAACACAATAAATGAGCTGAGAGTGATCTACCCTGATGAATGGTCCACCAAAGATTATGTATTTGTCACCGTGTGGTAGACTGGCAATCATACAACACAATAAATGAGCTGCGAGTGATCTACCCTGATGAATGGTCCACCAAAGATTATGTATTTGTCACCGTGTGGCAGACTGGCAATCATACAACACAATAAATGAGCTGAGAGTGATCTACCCTGATGAATGGTCCACCAAAGATTATGTATTTGTCACCGTGTGGCAGACTGGCAATCATGCAACACAATAAATGAGCTGAGAGTGATCTACCCTGATGAATGGTCCACCAAAGATTATGTATTTGTCACCGTGTGGCAGACTGGCAATCATGCAACACAATAAATGAGCTGAGAGTGATCTACCCTGATGAATGGTCCACCAAAGATTATGTATTTGTCACCGTGTGGCAGACTGGCAATCATACAACACAATAAATGAGCTGCGAGTGATCTACCCTGATGACTGGTCAACCA
The DNA here is from genome assembly GCA_037043455.1 of Cyrtodaria siliqua. Taxonomy (NCBI): domain Eukaryota; kingdom Metazoa; phylum Mollusca; class Bivalvia; order Adapedonta; family Hiatellidae; genus Cyrtodaria; species Cyrtodaria siliqua. The sequence continues at coordinate 65,076 of JAWPHD010005616.1, read as the reverse complement.
AAGATTATGTAATTGTCACCGTGTGGCAGACTGGCAATCATACAACACAATAAATGAGCTGAGAGTGATCTACCCTGATGAATGGTCCACCAAAGATTATGTATTTGTCACCGTGTGGCAGACTGGCAATCATACAACACAATAAATGAGCTGAGAGTGATCTACCCTGATGAATGGTCCACCAAAGATTATGTATTTGTCACCGTGTGGTAGACTGGCAATCATACAACACAATAAATGAGCTGCGAGTGATCTACCCTGATGACTGGTCCACCAAAGATTATGTATTTGTCACCATGTGGCAGACTGGCAATCATACAACACAATAAATGAGCTGAGAGTGATCTACCCTGATGACTGGTCCACCAAAGATTATGTATTTGTCACCATGTGGCAGACTGGCAATCATGCAACACAATAAATGAGCTGAGAGTGATCTACCCTGATGACTGGTCCACCAAAGATTATGTATTTGTCACCGTGTGGCAGACTGGCAACATGCAACACAATAAATGAGCTGAAAGTGATCTACCCTGATGAATGGTCCACCAAAGATTATGTATTTGTCACCGTGTGGCAGACTGGCAATCGTGCAACACAATAAATGAGCTGCGAGTCATCTACCCTGATAACTGGTCCACCGAAGATTATGTATTTGTCACCGTGTGGCAAACTGGCAATCATGCAACACAATAAATGAGCTGAGAGTGATCTACCCTGATGAATGGTCCACCAAAGATTATGTATTTGTCACCGTGTGGCAGACTGGCAATCATGCAACACAATAAATGAGCTGAGAGGGATCTACCCTGATGAATGGTCCACCAAAGATTATGTATTTGTCACCGTGTGGCAGACTGGCAATCATGCAACACAATAAATGAGCTGAGAGTGATCTACCCTGATGAATGGTCCAATTAAGATTATGTTTTTGTCACCGTGTGGCAGACTGGCAATCATGCAACACAATAAATGAGCTGTGAGTGATCTACCCTGATGACTGGTCCACCAAAGATTATGTATTTGTCACCGTGTGGCAGACTGGCAATCATACAACACAATAATGAGCTGAGAGTGATCTACCCTGATGAATGGTCCACCAAAGATTATGTATTTGTCACGGTGTGGCAGACTGGCAATCATACAACACAATAAATGAGCTGCGAGTGATCTACCCTGATGACTGGTCCACCGAAGATTATGCATTTGTCACCGTGTGGCAGACTGGCAATCATGCAACACAATAAATGAGCTGAGAGTGATCTACCCTGATGAATGGTCCACCAAAGATTATATATTTGTCACCGTGTGGCAGACTGGCAATCATGCAACACAATAAATGAGCTGAGAGTGATCTACCCTGATGAATGGTCCACCAAAGATTATGTATCTGTCACCGTGTGGCAGACTGGCAATCATGCAACACAATAAATGAGCTGAGAGTGATCTACCCTGATGAATTGTCCACCAAAGATTATGTATTTGTCACCGTGTGGCAGACTGGCAATCATGCAACACAATAAATGAGCTGAGAGTGATCTACCCTGATGAATGGTCCACCAAAGATTATGTATTTGTCACCGTGTGGCAGACTGGCAATCATGCAAGACAATAAATGAGCTGAGAGTGATCTAGCCTGATGAATGGTCCACCAAAGATTATGTATTTGTCACCGTGTGGCAGACTTGCAATCATGCAACACAATAAATCAGCTGAGAGTGATCTACCCTGATGAATGGTCCACCAAAGATTATGAATTTGTCACCGTGTGGCAGACTGGCAATCATACAACACAATAAATCAGCTGAGAGTGATCTACCCTGATGACTGGTCCACCAAAGATTATGTATTTGTCACCGTGTGGCAGACTGGCATTCATGCAACACAATAAATGAGCTGAGAGTGATCTACCCTGATGAATGGTCCACCAAAGATTATGTATTTGTCACCGTGTGGCAGACTGGCAATCATACAACACAATAAATGAGCTGAGAGTGATCTACCCTGATGAATGGTCCACCAAAGATTATGTATTTGTCACCGTGTGGCAGACTGGCAATCATGCAACACAATAAATGAGCTGAGAGTGATCTACCCTGATAAATGGTCCACCAAAGATTATGTATTTGTCACCGTGTGGCAGACTGGCAATCATACAACACAATAAATGAGCTGCGAGTGATCCACCCTGATGACTGGTCCACCAAAGATTATGTATTTGTCACCGTGTGGCAGACTGGCAAATCATGCAACATAATAAATGAGCTGAGAGTGATCTACCCTGATGAATGGTCCACCAAAGATTATGTATTTGTCACCGTGTGGCAGACTGGCAATCATGCAACACAATAAATGAGCTGAGAGTAATCTACCCTGATGAATGGTCCACCAAAGATTATGTATTTGTCACCGTGTGGCACACTGGCAATCATGCAACACAATAAATGAGCTGAGAGTGATCTACCCTGATGACTGGTCCACCAAAGATTATGTATTTGTCACCGTGTGGCAGACTGGCAATCATACAACACAATAAATGAGCTGAGAGTGATCTACCCTGATGAATGGTCAACCAAAGATTATGTATTTGTCACCGTGTGGCAGACTGGCAATCATACAACACAAAAAATGAGCTGAGAGTGATCTACCCTGATGAATGGTCCACCAAAGATTATGTATTTGTCACCGTGTGGCAGACTGGCAATCATACAACACAATAAATGAGCTGAGAGTTATCTACCCTGATGACTGGTCCACCAAAGATTATGTATTTGTCACCGTGTGGCAGACTGGCAATCATACAACACAATAAATGAGCTGAGAGTGATCTACCCTGATGAATGGTCCACCAAAGATTATGTATTTGTCACCGTGCGACAGACTGGCAATCATACAACACAATAAATGAGCTGCGAGTGATCTACCCTGATGACTGGTCAACCAAAGATTATGTATTTGTCACCGTGTCGCAGACTGGCAATCATACAACACAATAAATGAGCTGAGAGTGATCTACCCTGATGAATGGTCCATCGAAGATTATGTATTTGTCACCGTGTGGCAGACTGGCAATCATACAACACAATAAATGAGCTGAGAGTGATCTACCCTGATGAATGGTCCACCAAAGATTATGTATTTGTCACCGTGTGGCAGACTGGCAATCATACAACACAATAAATGAGCTGCGAGTGATCTACCCTGATGACTGGTCCACCAAAGATTATGTATTTGTCACCGTGTGGCAGACTGGCAATCATACAACACAATAAATGAGCTGAGAGTGATCTACCCTGATGACTGGTCCACCAAAGATTATGTATCTGTCACCATGTGGCAGACTGGCAATCATACAACACAATAAATGAGCTGCAAGTGATCTACCCTGATGACTGGTCCACCAAAGATTATGTATTTGTCACAGTGTGGCAGACTGGCAATCATACAACACAATAAATGAGCTGAGAGTGATCTACCCTGATGAATGGTCCACCAAAGATTATGTATTTGTCACCGTGTGGTAGACTGGCAATCATACAACACAATAAATGAGCTGCGAGTGATCTACCCTGATGAATGGTCCACCAAAGATTATGTATTTGTCACCGTGTGGCAGACTGGCAATCATACAACACAATAAATGAGCTGAGAGTGATCTACCCTGATGAATGGTCCACCAAAGATTATGTATTTGTCACCGTGTGGCAGACTGGCAATCATGCAACACAATAAATGAGCTGAGAGTGATCTACCCTGATGAATGGTCCACCAAAGATTATGTATTTGTCACCGTGTGGCAGACTGGCAATCATGCAACACAATAAATGAGCTGAGAGTGATCTACCCTGATGAATGGTCCACCAAAGATTATGTATTTGTCACCGTGTGGCAGACTGGCAATCATACAACACAATAAATGAGCTGCGAGTGATCTACCCTGATGACTGGTCAACCAAAGATTATGTAATTGTCACCGTGTGGCAGACTGGCAATCATACAACACAATAAATGAGCTGAGAGTGATCTACCCTGATGAATGGTCCACCAAAGATTATGTATTTGTCACCGTGTGGCAGACTGGCAATCATACAACACAATAAATGAGCTGAGAGTGATCTACCCTGATGAATGGTCCACCAAAGATTATGTATTTGTCACCGTGTGGTAGACTGGCAATCATACAACACAATAAATGAGCTGCGAGTGATCTACCCTGATGACTGGTCCACCAAAGATTATGTATTTGTCACCATGTGGCAGACTGGCAATCATACAACACAATAAATGAGCTGAGAGTGATCTACCCTGATGACTGGTCCACCAAAGATTATGTATTTGTCACCATGTGGCAGACTGGCAATCATGCAACACAATAAATGAGCTGAGAGTGATCTACCCTGATGACTGGTCCACCAAAGATTATGTATTTGTCACCGTGTGGCAGACTGGCAACATGCAACACAATAAATGAGCTGAAAGTGATCTACCCTGATGAATGGTCCACCAAAGATTATGTATTTGTCACCGTGTGGCAGACTGGCAATCGTGCAACACAATAAATGAGCTGCGAGTCATCTACCCTGATAACTGGTCCACCGAAGATTATGTATTTGTCACCGTGTGGCAAACTGGCAATCATGCAACACAATAAATGAGCTGAGAGTGATCTACCCTGATGAATGGTCCACCAAAGATTATGTATTTGTCACCGTGTGGCAGACTGGCAATCATGCAACACAATAAATGAGCTGAGAGTGATCTACCCTGATGAATGGTCCAACAAAGATTATGTTTTTGTCACCGTGTGGCAGACTGGCAATCATGCAACACAATAAATGAGCTGTGAGTGATCTACCCTGATGACTGGTCCACCAAAGATTATGTATTTGTCACCGTGTGGCAGACTGGAAATCATACAACACAATAATGAGCTGAGAGTGATCTACCCTGATGAATGGTCCACCAAAGATTATGTATTTGTCACGGTGTGGCAGACTGGCAATCATACAACACAATAAATGAGCTGCGAGTGATCTACCCTGATGACTGGTCCACCGAAGATTATGCATTTGTCACCGTGTGGCAGACTGGCAATCATGCAACACAATAAATGAGCTGAGAGTGATCTACCCTGATGAATGGTCCACCAAAGATTATATATTTGTCACCGTGTGGCAGACTGGCAATCATGCAACACAATAAATGAGCTGAGAGTGATCTACCCTGATGAATGGTCCACCAAAGATTATGTATCTGTCACCGTGTGGCAGACTGGCAATCATGCAACACAATAAATGAGCTGAGAGTGATCTACCCTGATGAATTGTCCACCAAAGATTATGTATTTGTCACCGTGTGGCAGACTGGCAATCATGCAACACAATAAATGAGCTGAGAGTGATCTACCCTGATGAATGGTCCACCAAAGATTATGTATTTGTCACCGTGTGGCAGACTGGCAATCATGCAACACAATAAATGAGCTGAGAGTGATCTAGCCTGATGAATGGTCCACCAAAGATTATGTATTTGTCACCGTGTGGCAGACTTGCAATCATGCAACACAATAAATCAGCTGAGAGTGATCTACCCTGATGAATGGTCCACCAAAGATTATGAATTTGTCACCGTGTGGCAGACTGGCAATCATACAACACAATAAATCAGCTGAGAGTGATCTACCCTGATGACTGGTCCACCAAAGATTATGTATTTGTCACCGTGTGGCAGACTGGCAATCATGCAACACAATAAATGAGCTGAGAGTGATCTACCCTGATGAATGGTCCACCAAAGATTATGTATTTGTCACCGTGTGGCAGACTGGCAATCATACAACACAATAAATGAGCTGAGAGTGATCTACCCTGATGAATGGTCCACCAAAGATTATGTATTTGTCACCGTGTGGCAGACTGGCAATCATACAACACAATAAATGAGCTGCGAGTGATCTACCCTGATGACTGGTCCACCGAAGATTATGTATTTGTCACTGTGAGGCAGACTGGCAATCATACAACAAAATAAATGAGCTGAGAGTTATCTACCCTGATGAATGGTCCACCAAATCTTATGTCTTTGTTACCGTGTGGCGGACTGGCCATCATGCAAAACAATAAATGAGCTGCGAGTGATCTACTCTGATGACTGGTCCACCAAAGACATGAATTTGTCACCGTGTGGCAGACTGGCAATCACGCAACACAATAAATGAGCTGAGAGTGAAACTATATCTACCCTGATGACTGGTCCAACAAAGATTACGTATTTGTCACCATCTGGCAAGCTGGCAATTATACAACACAATCAGCAAATGCCGTTGCCAAGTGAACTGTTTATAGTGACACATGGTAATTGTGCAGACAGTCGCTGCTGAGTGTTTTGCCCAAATTTCCACCCATCGCAACAAATCAAATATTTATTCTTTTGATTTTCAAATCCCTGTATATATAATATATATAGACCCAATAGACCTGTAGTCGACACATTCATGAATAATGTAAGTGTTTGGGGTTTTGAGATCGTGCTGATGATTTTCTGTGGCAGTCAAGAAGGTAAACCTTTTTAAGCTTAACAGGTATCAAGCAAGAAATAGGTTTCAAAACTTGAATTACCGGTACTAGGGTTTAGTGCTCACTGCAAAATATCTATTTTACTACATTTTATAGGTTTCTAGGGCTTAGGGTTAGTAAATAGTCACAGCACAATATTTATACAAGGGTTCTTGGATTAAGGGCCTTAGGGTTTAGCATTAGGAAATATTAAAATAAGTCACAGCACAATATTTATACAAGGGTTCTTGGATTAAGGGCTCTAGGGTTTAGCGTTAGGAAATATTAAAATAAGTCACTGCACAATATTTATACAAGAGTTCTTGGATTAAGGGCTCTAGGGTTTAGAGTTAGGAAATAGTCACAGCACAATATTTATACAAGAGTTCTTGGATTAAGGGCCTTAGGGTTTAGCGTTAGGAAATATTAAAATAAGTCACTGCACAATATTTATACAAGAGTTCTTGGATGAAGGGCTCTAGGGTTTAGAGTTAAGAAATAGTCACAGCACAATATTTATATAAGAGTTCTTGGATTAACGGCCTTAGGGTTTAGCGTTAGGAAATATTAAAATAAGTCACAGCACAATATTTATACAAGAGTTTTTGGATTAAGGGCTCTAGGGTTTAGAGTTAGTAAATAGTCACAGCACAATATTTATTCAAGTGTTGAGAGTTCTAGGGTATAGGGTTAGGATATGTCAAGATATGTAGAGATCATCAATGGGGGTGCCATTACTCGGTAATAGGAAACACAACATTTATTCTGGGGTTTTGGTTTTAAATGGTTTAGATTGAATAGTTGAATATTACAGGTAAGGGGATGGAAGGGGATTTATAAGTACCTGATGCATTATGATCTGAAAATAAATTAGAAAAACAATAATTAAAGTAAAAGTGGAGGTATTTTGGACAGTTTGACGCTCTGCTGTAGATATTTACATGGATAATAAGTGGAAACTAGAGGTTGTTTTTAGCAAAAACAGATGTCTTCCCCAATGGGAAAAAGGCCATACATCTGCCAAAAATCATTCGAGTGGAACATGATGACGACATTCACAACTAGGCTTAGTATTGATCATCCCTACCAAGTTTCGCTGAAATCCTTGCCAGGGGTTCAACCGGAACATGCCAGGGGTTCAAATGGTACACGACAACGATATGCGCAACCAAGTTTCGTTGAAATCTGACCAGTGGTTGAGGAGATCTAGTCTGGACAAAGTTTGTGTATTAAAATTTTTAAATGGCCACAACAATATGCGTAACGAAGCTTGGAACTGATCATCCCTGCTACGTTCCATTTCGTTTTCCAAGCTAGAGTTACGGAACTTGTCTCGGCCATGTCAGTTTGTAATGGGGAAACACTGTGTGAAGTTTCAATCAAATGCTTTTAGAGGGCTCAGTGCAAAACTATTCTATCTCCTTCTTTGTTCATATGTAGTTATAGTTTTGCGCTGAGCCTTCGTTTTATGTATTTTTGATGGTTGTGGCCAACTTGCACTAAAGCTTTTATGTGATTGGAGAGCCAGTGTCAAAGCCGATGCCAATGGAGGTAGGAAATCTCTCCCCTGTTCTTCAAACAGTCAAGCTACAAATATTCATAACATCAAAAATCAAGCGAAGATGGAAACATTTTGGAAATCTTGAGTAATATCAAAACAAAACTGTGTTTAGTATCAACATCTGCAAAGAGTCGATCATATTTAAAACAAGAGGGCCAAGATGGCCCTATATCGATCACCTGAGTAATTGTCCATTATCGAACTTCTTCGAAATCTTATGATCATATACAATCTGTGCAACTTTGGTTAAGATTGTCCAAGAAATGTGGCCTCTGTTGTTTACCAACATTGATATAAAGACACTGACAAAGTTTGGTAAAGATCAAAGACAAAATGAAGGTGCTAGAGTGTAACCTCTGGGGCATGGCCAAATTTGACCCCAGGGCTACATGTAATATATGAGAGCTGTGTGCCTTGTGGTTTCAGAGAAGAAGATTTTTTAAGTTTTTCCCTATACAAGTCTATGTAAAACATGTGGACCCTGGGGCAGAGCCAAATGTGACCCCAGGGTCACCATTTTATTAAACTTGGTAAAGGACCATATATATAAGTGCATAGTAAATGCAAAATATTAAACCCTTGGCTCTTGTAGTTTCAGAGAAGATTTAAAAAAAAAGTCCTATATAAGTCTATGTAAAACTGTGACCCCCGGGCGGGGCCAAATTTGACACCAGGGTCACCATTTGAACAATCTTGGTAGATAATCATAAGCTTATAGAAAATGATAAATATTGAACATCTGGCTCAAGCAGTTTCAGAGAAGAAGATTTTTTAAGTTTTTCCCTAAACAAGTCTATGTAAAACATTTGACCCCTGGGGTGGGGCCAAATGTAACCCTAGCGTCACCATTTGAACAAACTTGGTAGAGGACTGTAAGCTTATAGCAAATGCAAAATATTGAACATCTGGTTCAAGCAGTTTCAGAGAAGAAGATTAAGTTTTTCCCTATACAAGTCTATGTAAAACTGTGACCCCCGGAGCGGGCCAAATGTCACCCCAGGGTCACCATTTGAACAAACTTGGTAAAGGACTATAATCTTATAGTAAGTGCGAAATATTAAACCTCTGGCTCTTGTAGTTTCAGAGGAGAAGATTTTTTAAGTTTTTCCCTATACAAGTCTATGTAAAACATGTGACCCTTGGGGCAGGGTCAAATGTGACCCGAGGGTCCCCATTTGAACAAACTTGGTAAAGGATGATAAGCTTATAGTAAATGCAAAATATCAAACCTCTGGCTCTTGTAGTTTCAGAGAAGAAGATTTTTTTTTTTCCTATATAAGTCTATGTAAAACTGCAACCTCCGGGGCGGGGACAAATTTGACCCCAGGGTCACCATTTGAACAAACTTAGTAGAGGACCATAAGCAGATGCTACATGTAATACATGAGAGCTCTGTGCCTTGTGGTTTCAGAGAAGAAGATTTTTTAAAGTTTTTTCCTGTATGTCTATATGAAAAACATGCAAAATCTCAATATACCAACTCTGGACCCCCGGGGCACAGTCATTTTTGACCCCGGGGCCTTCACTTGAACAAACTTGATAGCCTAGGCGTTGGCGATCATTTTAAAAGAAAATCTGTTGAAATCTGTCTGGCGGTTCTGGAGAAGAAGATTTGTTAAGGTTTCAACCATATATGGTAATGGCGGCCATCTTGGATGTCGCTCTTACCTAATTTTAACAAATCTAAAAAACATTCATCTAAGGATCATCAATGTGAAGCTTGGTCAAAATAAGCCAAGCGGTTTCTGAGAAGAAGTTGTTTGAAGAAAAGTTAACGACGGACGACGACGGACGACGACGGACGAAGAGTGATCCCAATAGATCACCTTGAGCCTTGATCAAAAAACAATGTTGAATATAAACTTCAAAGCAAAAACGAGAATTTTACCAATACCAATTTCATCCGTTTTCTGGATGTGGGTCTGTTGTACCTCTCCATCCAACAATCCGGACGAGGCCTCTGCCGAGCCATAGCCTCCCCTGTACTTGATGTTCCTGCTGGCCTCACTGTGGTTATTACTTGGCGAGACAATCAGCGGGGCAGTTTCCTCCGTGTCTGGTTCTAATTCTGTACTGATATGAAGCTTGTGGATGACGAACACGTCGTATGCTGTACCGGCAACCATAATGCCAGCAAGTATACTGAGGACCAATCTGAAACAGAATCAGCTATTTTAAGACACAGGATCAGCGTTTACCTTATTCTTCTATAATTATATAAACATGTATATGATATTTCTGTAGAATGGAATAAGTGGTTTCGGAGGAGATGTCGTTCAAAATTTCCTTAAATTTGACCGAGTTTTAGCCATGGCGGCCATCTTGGATGGGGCTCTCCCAAGTAACATTGTGATGAAGTTTCATCAAAATCCTTCAAGCGGTTTCAGAGGAGATGTCGATTTTATAAAATTGCTAACAGACAGACGGATCACCATTTGAACAAGCTTGGTAGAGGACCATAAGCTTATAGCAAATGCAAAATATTAAACATCTGGCTCTTACAGTTTCAGAAGAATATCTTTTATGTATTTCCCTATACAAGTCTATGTAAAACATTTCACCCCTGGGGAGGGGCCAAATGTGACCCAAGGGTCACCATTTGTACAAACTTGGTAGAGGACCATAAGTCTATAGCAAACTCAAAACATTAAACCTCTGGCTCTTGTAATTTCAGAGAAGAAAATTTTTCAGTTTTCCCTATATAGGCCTATGTAAAACATGCAAAATCTGTATATACTGTACCAACTTTAGAAAAATTCAACAAAAGAAAAACAGGAAACAATAATGAAAATGAAGAAAAAAATAAAAATAAAAAATTTAAATGGGATTTGAACCCACGGCCTTTAAATAGCTTCCCAGTGTACAAGAAGTATTTTAAAGATTTTTCTATGGTGGCCATCTTGGATGTCGTGTTTACCCAATTTTAATAAATTAAAAAAAAAAAATTCACCTAAAGATCATCCATGTGAAGTTTGGTCAAAATTGACTAAGCCGTTTCTGAGAGGAAGATTTTTTAAAATTTCCCTATGCAAGTCTTTGCAAAACATGTGACCTCTGGGGCGGGGACAAATGTGACCCCAGGATCACCATTTGAACAAACTTGGTAGAGGACCATAAGCTTATAGCAAATGCAAAATATCTAAACCTCTGGCTCTTGCAGTTTCAGAGAAGATGCTTTTTTAAGTTTTTCCCTATACAAGTCTATGTAAAACATGTGACCCCAGTCACCATTTGAACAAACTTGGTAAAGGACCATAAGCTTATAGTAAATGCAAAATATTAATCCTCTGGCTCTTGTAGTTTCAGAGAAGAATTTTAAAATGTTTTCCTATATAAGTCTATGTAAAATTGTGACCCCCGGGGTAGGGCCAAATTTGACCACAGGGTCACCATTTGAACAAACTTAAGCCGATGCTACATGTAATACATGAGAGCTCTGTGCCTTGTGCTTCAGAGAAGGAGATTTTTTAAGGTGTTTTCTTATATGTCTATGAATACAATATTTGCGTTAATATTTGGTGACGGTACATGTATTTAAGTGACCTTGACTCGGACCCAGGGGCAGTTGGAGGGCTTAAAGTTATTGGCATTAAGATGGACAATGGCCAGGAGGTTATATATGAAATTTGAACATTCTACTCCCAAGGACAAAAAAGTTATAATACAATATGTTGACGCCGTTTTCAAAAAGGGCGAGACAAAAACACTGAGGTGGGGCCAAATATGACCCCAGGGTCACCATTCAAACAAACTTGGTAGAGGACCATAACTTGAGTGTAAATACAAAATATTAAACCTTTGACTCTTGTTGTTTCAGAGAAGAAGATTTTTAAAGTTTTGCCTATATATAAGTCTATGTAAATATAAGTCTATGTGCCATTGGGGTGGGGCCACATTACACCCCAGGGTCACAATTTGAACAAACCTTTAAGAGGAACATAAGCTGATAATAAAATATAAAATATATCCTTATACAAAACTGTGACGAAATTTGACCACAGAGTCACCATTTGAAAAACTCTGTTAGGTTCTACTCATAATATGTAAAACTGATCCAACAAGGGCACCTAAACTCCCAATTAAATAACGAATAATAATAATAAAAAAAAATAAAAAATTTATAAAAATGTATATCAATAAATAAATAAAAAATAAATAAAACAAGAGGTCAATGACCTTGAAGCTCTACTGATTGATTTTGTTTTCAGGAAGAAGTCGCTACAAACTTGGTTTTTGAAAATCTATTTTTAGCAGTGGCGGCCATCTTGAATTTACGGCCGACCTGAAATTTTGCTAGGATCAACTAGACATCAAGAGCAACATTCCTGTGAAGTTTCATGAAAATCCGTCAAGTAGTTGCAGAGGAGTAGTCGCTACAAGTTTTCATTATATAACTCTATGTAAACAAAGATGGCAGCTGACAGCCATGTTTAACATTGAATCAAAATAATGTTCGACTCGGATAACCATCATGTCATGCAGATAATTTTAGAAAAAGTCCCATATCAATATCACTTATAGTTTTCAAGAAGTAGTCGCTACAAACTTATTATTTTTAAATCTATTTTTAGCTGTGGTGGCCATCTTGAATTTCTGGCCGATCTGAAATTTTGCTAGGATCAATAAGACATCAAGAGCAACATTCCTGTGAAGTTTCATGAAAATCCGTCAAGTAGTTTCAGAGGAGTAGTCGCTACAAGTTTTCAATATATAACTCTATGTAAACAAAGATGGCCACTGGCAGCCATGTTTAACGTCGAATCAAAATAATGTTCGACTCGGATAACCATCATGTCATGCTGATCATTTTAGAAAAAGTCCCATATCAATATCTCTTATAGTTTTCAAGAAGTAGTCGCTACAAACTTATTTTTCAAAAATCTATATTTAGCCGTGGCGGCCATCTTGAATTTCCGGCCGACCTGAAATTTTGCTAGGATCAATTAGACATCAACAGCAACATTCCTGTGAAGTTTCATGAAAATCCGTCAAGTAGTTTCAGAGGAGTAGTCGCTACAAGTTTTCATTATATAACTATATGTAAACAAAGATGGCCGCTGGCAGCCATGTTTAACGTCGAATCAAAACGATTTTCGACAAGGACTAACATCATGTCCTGCTGATCATTTTAGAAAAAGTCCCATAGCAATATCCCTTAGAGTTATCAAGAAGTAGTCGCTACAAACTTGTTTTTTAAAAACCTATTTTTAGATTTGGTGGCCATCTTGGATTTCACATCTACATGAATTTTTGCTAGGATCAACTAGACTTCATGGGCAACATTTCTGTAAAGTTTCATGAAAATCCATTCAGTAGTTTCAGAGGAGTAGTCGCTACAAAAAAAAAGTTAACGGACGGACGGACAGACAGACGGACGGACGGACGGACGGACGACGGACACCGCACCACGGCATAAGCTCTGCTGTTCTCTGATCAGTAGAGCTAAAAATAAAAAACTAATAATAATTAACAATTTATTTTTTTTATTATTAAAAACAAGAGGCCCAAGAGGGCCTGTCCGAGCTTTAATTGATGTTAACAATCTGTGCAATTAAGTTCGGTAAAGATCAAAAAGGTGCTCGAGTGTTCACAAGGCAGAAAATTGCATTTTTCAGAAAAAAACAAGGGCCATAACTCTGGTGTTACTGACCCAATTTTGCTGGATTTCTAACTTGTCCAAGTTTCACTGGTATAAACAATCTGTGTTAGTTTGGTAAACATCAAATACTAAATAAAGGTGCTAGAGTGTTCACAAGGCAGATTTTTCAGAACAAGAGGTCAATGACCTTGAAGCTCTACTGATTGATTTTGATTTCAGGAAGAAGTCGCTACAGACTTGTTTTTTTAAAAATTATTTTTAGCCGTGGTGGCCATCTTGAATTTCCGGCCGACCTGAAATTTTGCTAGGATCAATTTTGCTACATCAACAGCAACATTCCTGTGAAGTTTCATGAAAATCCGTCGAGTAGTTTCAGAGGAGTAGTCGCTACAAGTTTTCATTATATAACTCTATGTAAACAAAGATGGCCACTGGCAGCCATGTTTAACATTGAATCAAAATAATGTTTGACTCTGATAACCATCATGTCTTGCTGATCATTTTACAAAAAGTCCCATATCAATATCACTTATAGTTTTCAAGACGTAGTCGCTACAAACTTATTTTTTAAAAATCTATTTTTAGCTGTGGCGGCCATCTTGAATTTCTGGCCGATCTGAAATTTTGCTAGGATCAATTAGACATTAAGAGCAACATTCCTGTAAAGTTTCATGAAAATCCGCCAAGTAGTTTCAAAGGAGTAGTCGCTACAAGTTTTTACTATATAACTCTATGTAAACAAAGATGGCCGCTGGCAGCAATGTTTAACGTTGAATCAAAACAATTTTTGACAAGGACCAACATCATGTAATGCTGATCATTTTAGAAAAAGTCCCATATCAATATCACTTATAGTTTTCAAGAAGAAGTCGCTAAGTTTTATTTTTAGCCGTGGCGGCCATCTTGAATTTCCGGCCGACCTGAAATTTTGCTAGGATCAATTAGACATTAAGAGCAACATTCCTGTGAAGTTTCATGAAAATCTGTCCAGTAGTTTCAGAGGAGTAGTCGCTACAAGTTTTCATTATATAACTCTATGTAAACAAAGATGGACGCTGGCAGCCATGTTTAACGTCGAATCAAAACGATTTTCGACAAGGACCAACATCATGTCATGCTGATCATTTTAGAAAAAGTCCCATATCAATATCACTTACAGTTTTCAAGAAGTAGTCGCTACAAACTTGTTTTTTAAAAACCTATTTTTAGATTTGGCGGCCATCTTGGATTTCACATCAACATGAATTTTTGCTAGGATCAACTAGACTTCACGGGCAACATTTCTGTAAAGTTTCATAAAAATCCATTCAGTAGTTTCAGAGGAGTAGTCGCTACAAAAAAAAGTTTACGGACAGACGGGCAGACAGACGGACGGACGGACGGACGACAGACGCCGCACCACAGTATAAGCTCTGCTGATCTCTGATCAGTAGAGCTAAAAAACAAGGGCCATAACTCTGGTGTTACTGAATCAATTTAGCTGGTTTTCGAACTTGTTCAAGCTTTCATTGGTATTAGTAATCTGTGGAAGTTTGGTAAATATCAAATAATAAATGAAGGTGCTAGAGTGTTCACAAGGCAGAAAATGGCATTTTTCAGAAAAAACAAGGGCCATAATTCTGGTGTTACCAACCCAATTTAGCTAATTTTCGAACCTGTCCAAGCTTCCATTGGTATTAACAATCTGTGCAGGTTTGGTAAAGATCAAATAATAAATGAAGGTGCTAGAGTCTTCAGCAAAACAAGGGCCATAACTCCGGTGAAACTACTCCGATCCGGCTGGTTTTCAAACTCGTCTGAGCTTTCATTGATATAAAGACACTGGTAAAGTTTCGTAAAGATCAGATTAATAATGAAGGCCCTAGATGTCCACAAGGCAAAAGTTAACTGACAGACGGAAGACGGATGGACGACGAACGACTTATCATCCCATAATGAGTGACGAGTATATCAATAAATAAATATACAAGATACAACTATAAGCAAAGTTTGAAAGTTCTAGTGCAAACAGTGAAAAAGTGACCTAAACGCAAAAGTTGAAGGTAAAAATTATAAGGTTATCTGCCCTTTGTTTGGAGGGTCAAGGTCACATCCACATTTGCTTTGTCACGTTGCGATGTACCACGCAAGATATAACTATAAGCAAAGTTTGAAAGGTGTAGTGCATACAGTTTGCGAGAAATTGACCTCAACACAAAAGTTGAAGGTAAAAATTAATAAGTTATCTGCCTTTTGCTTGGAGGGTCAAGGTCACTTTCACATTTGCTTTATCACGTTGCAATGAACCACCCAAGATACAACTATAAGCAAAGCTTGAAAAGTCTAGTGCATAAAGTTTGTGAAAAAGTGACCTAAACGCGAAAGTTGAATGTTGACGCCTTCGCTGCCGCTGCCGGAAAAGCAACACCTACATGTATGTCTCCTTTTTTATTCGAAAAGTTGAGACAAAAACTATTATCTCTAACTGTAAAATTTTGAATTTTGGTGTATCTATTAATAGCTGAACCTGTAAAAATACAATCAGTGATTGGTCACAATGCTGAAACGCTTATCTTGAAGCAGACGAAATATAAATAAAACTGCAGTTTGTACCTAATGTGTGTAGCAACTACCGCCTGTTGGGGTTGAACTCAGTATAGTATATATACGGAATTATGTCTTTTGGAAAAAAATACATCTTAAATTTAGTTTACTCACATGGAGATGATGGCCCGTGCATCATACTCAAGTTCGTCAAACTGACACACAGAATGCCCCACAGACAAATTTCCTCTGACACTTTGGGGTACAAGGCCAATAACTGAAACAAAATTAAGCAGAAGATTAAGTAATTCTATAAAAAATTATGTATAGAAAAACTAGAACTATCACCGAAGGTGATGAATCCCCCCCCGCTTAAATTCTAAATCAAACAAATTGTCATAATGCTGTAATAAATTAAGCAATCAACAATGGGTGATGTAGCGGGACATAATTAAGGTCATCAGTTGTTATGTGTATATGAAGTTTGGGAACAACACATTCAAAACTGTTTGAGGAATGCAGGTAATAACAAGAGGCCCAAGAGGGCCTGTGCATGGACGCTCTACTGGCTAACATGGCTCTTATAACATCAATGAATCGAGTGACTGCAATTTACCTTTTTTGGGCAACATGGTGTCTCGCCTAAAGTGACGTGTCCACCAAACATATGTTTCAAATGACCTTCATTTTGATAAAATCAAGGGTTTATGCAATATCAAACATCTTTGTCTGCATTCAAAAGGGTAGCGTTCATAGTTTTCCAAAGGAGCTAAATGCAAATATTGATGAATGGACAGACATTACCATTCCATAGACCAGATTTGGTCAACAAAATAGATGTGTGTCCATATCAGCTTGTTACTTCATTATGCTAAATATAGGCTTTACTTATAGACAGTGTCCCTTTAAAAAGTTAATTTCATATTGAACATGTTTAGCCTGCAAAAACATCCATTATTTTTATTGGGAAGTATCATGTTAAACTGACATTTTAATCTAAGCATATGTCCTATTTTATCATGAATATGTCATCACAAATTAATGCTGGTATCTGCTTGTGATGCAATAAAAGGCCAGGTAACTCCAACATGGCCTTTTTTCAAATCATTATTCTATCAAAGAGGTTTAAACATTTAGCGTTTTTAAAGCATTTGTAAACTCAACATTTGGCATGTCAATACATTAAACATTACAATTGTATCATGTATTTATTTTCTATGCAAAACATTTTTGAACCAAATCAAATTAATCAACACATTATAGGTTGTTTACAGCCAACCCAGAGAGAGGGGAAGGATACATAGGGATCCAGGAACCTGCCCTCCTCTTACTATCAAATAGATTCCTATGGTTGGAGGATAGACTCCAATACATGGGACCGCATGTATAAGAACATAATTATTTTGTGTTTGTTTTATAAGCTCAAAGTAACAGTGTCCCTTTAAATAGAAGAATTATTTTAGCAAACTTGGTTGATTTGTAATGTTTGCCAACATTAAACATTTTAAGTGCTAAACCTTTAAATATAAAATTGTCTTTATTGTCATTCTTGTCATTAAAAAAAGAATTATTTTTTAATTAATTTTTTAATTTAATTTTTTCCGCAATTAAGTGAGGAAGTGTCGATTCTTACGGATGTCGGGAGGTGTACAGTACTTGTTCTACCCAGGAAAATTGGGTGGTCTGCCTCCACCACAAAAAAATCGAAGGTCATATATAACCTTACATTTGTTGAAAATGATGTAAAACACCATACAAACGAACACGTTTTATCTATTTCCAGAATCTACCCATTTTGGATATTGAGGTGTCAGTGCAAAACTATTGTAACTACATATGAATAAAGAAGGAGATACAATAGTTCTACACTAAACCCTCGATATATAGCAATGAAAAAGTCCAGGTGTTTACATTTTAATCTGCACAGCTTATCGGTGGCTGTCAAGTGAAGTGTATATGGTTCTGTATAATTGCTTAAATTACCAGCTTGTCAGCTTTCATTGTTTTTTAATCTAAGCATATTAGAAAATGTCTGCATATTATAATTAATGTACTGTTCACTGCTACTATAGGTGTTTCAGTGGCTGGAAGTTATTAAAATAACAAGAATTCTGTCCATTGAGTTTAGATATGAATTGAATTGAATGTTGTTTGATGGCTCATCAACACAGTATAGGTTATTTAGAGCCGCCCCAGAGAGAGGGGAATGATACATAGGAATCCGGGAACCGTGCCCTACTCTTATTATCGAATAGATTCCTATGGTTCTTTAACGTGCTCGTAGGATAGACCGATACACGGGGGGACTGCCCGGTTTACTAATTTGGAGATCATGTGTACGTATTGCAAAATTTGGAGACAGTACATGTATTTAAGAGACCACTGACCTTGACACTGGGTCAGTTTGAGGCTGAACCCATGGACTCCAATCCATGGTCAGTTGGAGAGCCGGAAGTTATTGGCATTAAGAAGGACAATGACAAGGTGGTTATATATGAAATTTGAACACTCTGCTCCAAAGAACAAAAAAGTTATAATAATTTAACACACTTTAACACATTTCTTTTGGTGACGGTAGATGTATTTAACTTGAACCCGACCAATGGTCAGTTGGAGAGCTGGAAGTTATTGGTATTAAGAAGGACAATGACAAGCAGATTATATATGAAATTTGAACACTCTGCTCCAAAGAACAAAAAAGTTAGAAGAATTTAACACACTTTAACACCTTTTTTCGGGAGACGGTACATGTATTTAAGAGGCAATTGACCTTGACACAGGGTCAGTTGGAGGGTGATACGTACTGTAATAAGACGATAAATAACCTGTGATGTTGTATATGAAATTTGAACACTCTACTCCAAAGGACTACAAAGTTATAAGAACTTTTAACGCAAAATTTAACCACAACCTTAACAAAAATCTGAACCAAAACCCTAACAAAAATCTGAACCAAAACCCTAACAAAAATTTTAACCAAAACCCTAACAAAAATCTTAACCAAAATCCTAATGCTAACATATTGCATTACAACTTTCTCGTCCTTGGGAGTAGAATATTCAAATTTTATATATAACCTCCTCGTCATTGTCTTTCCTAGTGCCAATAACTTCAAGCCCTCCAACAGACCCTGGGTCGGAGTCAAGGTCATTTAAATACATGTACCTTCAATATTTGCATTAACATTTGGTGACGGTACATGTATTTAAGTGATCCTGATTCGGACCCAGGGTCAGTTGGAGGGCTGGAAGTTATTGGCATTAAGACGGACAATGGCCAGGAGGTTATATATGAAATTTGAACATTCTACTCTCAAGGACAAAAAAGTTATAATAAAATATAGTATCTTTAACTAAATCAAGGGCCATAACTCTGTCGTTACTGGTCCGATATGGCTGGTTTTCGAACCTGTACGAGCTTTCATTGACATTAACAATCTAGTAAAGTTTGGTAAAGATAAAATTAACAAGAGATCAATGACCTTATTAGAACCACTACTGATAGATTTTGATAGCTAGATCAGCATTCCTGTGAAGTTTCATGAAAACCAGTCATGTACTTTCAGAGGAGTAGTCGCTACAAGATTTTAATATATAACTCTATGTAAACAAAGATGGCCGCTGGCAGCCATGTTTAATGTTGAATCAAAATAATTTTCAACAATGACCAACATCATGTCATGCTGATCATTTTAGAGAAAGTCCCATATCAATATAGTTTTCAAGAAGTAGTTGCTACATATTTATTTTTTAAAAATCTTGAAGTTCTGTCCGACCTGAAATTTTGCTAGGATCAACTATGGCCATGTTTGACATCCAAATCAAAATGAACTTTGGTTAGGACCAACTACATGTTGTGGCACTCATTTTGGTAAAGGTTTCAAATCAATATCACTTATCTTTTTTGAGAAGTAGTCACCACAAAATCGCATTTTTAAAATCTATCTTTAGCTGTTGCAGCCATCTTAAATTTCCGACCGATCTGAATTTTTGCGAGGATCAACTAGACACCAAGAGCAACCATCCTGTGAAGTTTCATGAAAATCCGTTAAGAAGTTTCAGAGAAGTAGTCGCCACAAGTTTTTACTACACAACTCTACGTAAACAAACATGGCCACTGGCAGCCATGTTTGACATGGAATCGAAATGAATCTTGGTTAGGATCAAGTACATGTCGCACCAGTAATTTTGGTAAAGGTGCCAATTCAATATCACTTTTTTGAGAAGTAGTCGCCACAATGTCGCATTTTTAAAATCTATTTTCAGCCGTGACAGCCATCTTGAATTTCCTACCAACCTGAATTTTTGCTAGGTTCAACTATCAAGAGCATCATTCCTGTCAAGTTCCATGAAAAGCTGTCAAGTAGTTTCAGAGGAGTAGTCGCCACATGTGTTTCCTATATAACTCTATGTAAACAAAGATGGCCGCTGGCAGCCGTGTTTGACATCCAATCACAATGAACTTTGGTTAGGATCAACTACATGTCGTGCCAGTCTTTTCGGTAAAATGTCGGTTTTTGAGAAGTAGTCGCCACAATATCGCATTTCTAAAATCTATTTTTAGCCATGGCGGCCATCTTGAATTTTAGGCCGACCTGAATTTTTGCTAGGATCAACTAGACATCAAGAGCAACATTCCTGTGAAGTTTCATGAAAAGCCGTCAAGTAGTTTCAAAGGAGTAGTTGCCACAAGTGTTTCCTATATAACTCTATGTAAACAAAGATGGCCGCTGGCAGCCGTGTTTGACATCCAATCAAAATGAACTTTGGTTAGGATCAACTACATGTCGTGCCAGTCATTTCGGTAAAATGTCGGTTTTTGAGAAGTAGTCGCCACAATATCGCATTTCTAAAATCTATTTTTAGCCATGGCGGCTATCTTGAATTTTGGGCTGACCTGAATTTTCGCTAGGATCAACTAGACATCAAGAGCAACATTCCTGTGAAGTTTCATGAAAAGCCGTCAAGTAGTTTCAGAGGAGTAGTCGCCACAAGTGTTTCCTATATAACTCTATGTAAACAAAGATGGCCGCTGGCAGCCGTGTTTGACATCCAATCACAATGAACTTTGGTTAGGATCAACTACATGTCATGCCAGTCATTTTGGTAAAGGTTACAAATCAATATCTCTTGCGGGTTTTGAGAAGTAGTCGCCACAAAATCTTTTTTAAAATCTTTTTTTAGCCCTGGTGGCCATCTTTAATTTCCGGTCGACCTTAATTTTGCTAGACATCAAGAGCAACATTCCTGTGAAGTTTCATGAAAATCCGAACAGTAGTTTCAGAGAAGTAGTCGCCACAAAAAAAGTTTACACATGGATGGACAGACGGACGACAGATGCCGTACCACAGCATAAGCTCTTTAATCAGTCGAGCTAAAAATGAAGGCCCTATCGTCTTAACAAGGCAAAATATACCATTTTTTAACTGAATCAAGCGCCGTAACTCCGCTGTTACTGGTCTGATCTGGCTGGTTTTCGAACTTGTCCAAGCTTTCATTGACATTTGCAATCTGGTAAACTTTGGTAAAGATCGGATGAAAAACGAAGACCCTATAATCGTCATAACGAGGCAAAATATAGCATTTTTAGATAAATCAAGGGCCATAACGGACAACTCGCCATCCCATAAGCTCTGCTGGCCCTCGAACCAGTAACAGCGGAGTTATGGATATCATATGTGATTACTGGTACTTGTTGCAAAATTGTAACATTTTAGTACAAGAGAATGAAATAATTTACGCCAATATTTTTCAACAACCAAATAAAGTCGATCTTGAAAAATTGTAACTGATTAATCAAACTAAAGGCTTAACTGATTGATGATGGATTGATCAAATCGATTAATCGGAACAACACTAGGTATAACTATAGATACTTAATAATTATTATACTGATTTCATTACTTCTTTGTAGGTATATATAGAGGATCTTACATGAGTACTTATTCATTATTGAATTTATTAAACAAGTTGGCAAAATGATGTAATGCGAGGCTCTTGCCGAGCATTAAATTATTTTTGCTAACGAGTTTAATAAATTCAATAATGAATGAGAACGAATGTTAGATTCTATTTATCACATAACTCACATATCGACTTTTATTGCATTTTGCCTATCGCTTTAACACGCGAAACCAACATAAATCATCGGAATTGGATCATAGTCATTATCGATTTTTTTGACAGCGCATACTAGTCTTATTTGCATATTTATATAACTAATGTATTGAAAATATAGAATGGTGTTATTCCACTCCAACACCGTAAGTTATGTGATACATCAGGATATTGTAAAAAGAAATATTTCATTATCACAATATTTTTCATTAAAGGGGTTGATGCACTAATTTCAAACACTATTTATTTAATAGGGCTCTGAAAAACTTGAAAATAGCTGAAAGAATTATCAAAATGCCATGAAAAACAAAGGAGATATGCTCTATTAAAAAAATGTGCAATGAAAATAAATGGAGGCGGCCATCTTTGAACGATGACGTCATCGCGCCATTTTACCGTATATGGCATATTGACAAAACACATTTTAAAGCAAAGAAAATCACTGCAAATTGATTAAAAATAAATTTATAGATGTAAAATGTATATATTGTATGGTTATTTTTCATTTGCAGTGATTTTCTTTGCTTTAAAATACATTTTGTCAATATGCCATATATGGTAAAAAGGCGCGATGACGTCATCGTTCCAAGATGGCAGCCTCCATTTATGTTTTCTTGCAACTTTTCGATAGGTCATATCTCCTTTATTTTTCATGGCATTTTGATAATTCTTTCAGCTTTTTTCAAGTTGTTCGGAGCCTTTTAAAATAAACCTTGTTTGAAAATAGTGCATCAACCCCTTTAATTCTAAAAGACATTTTAACTAACTTGGAAAGAAATGACTCACTCTGAAAGTAATTACCTTTAATACTATGATATTGAGTTTTAACGTCAATAAATATGTTGAATATGTTGGACAGAAAGTTTTAAGAAAACATAAATTATTCTTTTAATTTCCATTTGATTACTGTTTCATGATTTACCGGTACAAAATATTGAACATTTTCAACAAGGAACATGTATGTTTCAGAGTTATTTGCCCTTAATTATTGAACAATAAACATTTTATTTTCTAGTTATGTCGGACAGTCCATACCCAAAAGATTGTTATTTGGAAGTAAACATTTAAAAAACAATAGTTACCTGCATTAGCAATTGCTTTCACGTCCTCAGCAGAACAAGAGCTTGGTACACATAGGCCAATGCTCAAATCTCCCAGAGGAATGGCTCCACCCTGTGAAAAGAAATTATGTACGGTAGTTGTTTATTCATTAATCCACAAAAAGCGTGGACTTTATTTGTTTTCGTTTACATAGGTATTATAAATCGTTTACACAGGTATTATAATTATATGTTTGTTTTAATGATCGAAAATATTGTTTAAAGTGACACTGTCCGTTAAGTAAGCAGATATTGAGCAAAACCAAATAATTGTCTGATTTTTATTCAGTGAAATGTATGTACATGAAAACATGAGCATAGACCCAGATATTAAGTCTGTAGTAATACATTT
Source organism: Cyrtodaria siliqua (assembly GCA_037043455.1). Classification (NCBI taxonomy): domain Eukaryota; kingdom Metazoa; phylum Mollusca; class Bivalvia; order Adapedonta; family Hiatellidae; genus Cyrtodaria; species Cyrtodaria siliqua. The sequence goes on along the minus strand of JAWPHD010005616.1, from coordinate 41,271 downwards.
TGTTAGTTTGAAAACAAAAGTTTTATTTATTATGTGTAAACAATGTGGGACCGCATTATTTACATTTTCTGCTGATCATGTGACATCCGATAGTGCATTTGTGTATCTTACATATACATAATGGCCCCGCTTAGCTCAGTTGGGAAGCGCTCGACTACTGCACATTCGACTATTATTACCCGCAAGTGTAATTTTAGTGTGGGTTATGTGTTCAACCCCACGAGGGGGTTCTTCTTTAAATTTTTGTACTGCTATTGAATTCCGTCAGATAATCCAATAATGGTTGCTGTGTTATATTTGTTAAAGTAATTATTTCGTATTTTATAAGCTAAAAGTTATGGACATTGTCATTTTAATGTTGATGTGAAAGCGGACTAAGCAGCAGCTGTATTTCAATTCCAACTAATTACAGGTCAGGTTATTGGTTCTCGGCACATCTATTTATGTTAATGCACCTGCTTGCTGAAACCTTCACCAGCATTAAATGTATCATTCTACACCAGCTGTTTAGTGGTACCAGTATGTTTTGATGGGATTATGAGGGCTGGCGTGGCGCAGTCGGTAGCGCGGCGGATTTGTAACCGGAGGCCCCGGGTTCAATCCTCCGTGGTGCCACTGTGTTCCGTCGGTGTGTTCTTGGGCAAGACACTTTTCCTTAGCCTCGTCCGTCGGATGGGGACGTAAACCGGGCGGTCCCGTGTATCGGTCTATCCTCCGAGCACGTTAAAGAACCATAGGAATCTATTCGATAATAAGAGTAGGGCAGGTTCCCGGATTCCTATGTATCCTTCCCCTCTCTCTGGGGCGGCTCTAAATAACCTGTACTGTGTTGATGAGCCGTTAAACAACATTCAATTCAATTCAATTGATGGGATTACATCATTGGTATAGTACTCGCCACTATCGCCCTTGAGGCAAATATCAATTTTGCAACTTCAATAATGGGTCATAAAATTGCTTGCCTGTAGCAATTACTTCAAACAAAGAAATTGTCTGTATTTTTCTTAATGTATATATAGATTTCCTAACAAAACTTACATGTTTTAAGCGTCTTCGTGCAAAATATTTGGGAGTTGCCTCCTGACTTTAATGTTCGTCTTCAGGGCAGAAAAATTTAGACATGCCACAAAGTCGAGCCATGTAATTGCCCATTATGAAGTCTGTCTATAAAACTTTCAAAATCAAATAGTTGAGACAATTTTGTTGTTTTGATTGAAAGAACATTCATTTGACTGCCTCTCTTTCATAAAAATTTCTCCCGTTTCCGGTAGAGGAAAGATTCAACCATAAATAATGTCCGAACCAGGGGCAAGTCTGACTTAGAACCAAGTTACTCCAACCCCATTTATAATTCCTTTTCCTCTTTTTCAAAAAACTGTAACATTATCATGAGCTTTTTGGGGGGTTTTGGACAAAAATCTGATAAGAAACATGGAGGATGTGGGAGGGGAGAGTGTCAGCTAAATCATTTCTCACATATGCCAGAGATTACCCAAAACAATTTGTATAGTGTTTTACGTCATTTTCAACACATATGTAAGGTAAGGTTTTTAACCCCAAACAAAGGAAATCATTGTTGGGACTCAATTTCAGTTAGATGTTTTTTATCATCACATGAGTTATTTGAAGTGACCTAGTGTTACAACAGCTTAACACAGCCATGCTAAACTTCATGCAGGTATATTTTCCTGTAAAAGATGCACATTTTACATTATACATCACATCTCCTACATAAACCTCATTATCTATTTATAGATGGGAACGACTTAATTTACAGAAAAAGTCAGAAAGTGGATATATTTTTAGTTCTGTAATCTGTCCGTATTTACCCCTCTGTCAGCGTTCACCTCACACTATTGAAACCGAGTTTAAATCCAGTCCTGGTCATCGAGCAAACTCACTTTCTTTTGCAAACAAATATACAGTTAGCTCACTCACAGCATTAATAGGACTGCTCTGCTCCTGCCCCAATGAGATGCCCGCTTTGCAGTATCTACCCTTAAATGGGTGGGTAGGCATGGTGAAGTTGGGCCCTGTAAACACCGTGGATGTTACATTAACACACTCATCATAAGCTCCCATCCAGAAGATGTTTCCATTCAATAATCCAGCTGGTACCTTTGCTGTTGCATCCAACACTGAAAGATAAACATCAATCAAGAAACATAGGACAAGGAACAATCTTCAATTATACTGCTTATACTGCCTACAGATACGCAGGACAAGAACAGTCTTCAATTATACTGCCTACAGATATGCAGGACAAGAACAGCCTTCAATTATACTGCCTACAGATATGCAGGACAAGAACAGCCTTCAATTATACTGCCTACAGATATGCAGGACAAGAACAGCCTTCAATTATACTGCCTACAGATACGTAGGACAAGAACAGTCTTCAATTATACTGCCTACAGATACACAGGACAAGATCAGCCTTCAATTATACTGCCTACAGATACACAGGACAAGAACAGTCTTCAATTATACTACCTATAGATACACATGACAAGAGCAACCTTCAATTATACTGCCTACAGATACACAGGACAAGAGCAGCCTTCAATTATACTGCCTACAGATACACAGGACAAGAGCAGCCTTCAATTATACTGCCTATAGATATGCAGGACAAGAGCTACCTTCAATTATACTGCCTACAGATACACAGGACAAGAGCAGCCTTCAATTATACTGCCTACAGATATGCAGGACAAGAACAGCCTTCAATTATACTGCCTACAGATACACAGGACAAGAGCAGCCTTCAATTATACTGCCTACAGATAAGCAGGACAATAATTGTCTTCAAGTATACTGCCTACAGATACACAGGACAAGAACAGTCTTCAATTATACTGCCAACAGATACACAGGACAAGAACAGCCTTCAATTATACTGCCTCTACAGATACGCAGGACAAGAACTGCCTTCAATTATACAGTCTGCCTACAGATACACAGGACAAGAATAACCTTCCATTATACTGCCTACACATACATAGGACAAGAACAGCTTTCAATTATACTGCCTCTACAGATACACAGGACAATGATATTCTTCAATTATACTGCCTACAGATACACAGGACAAAAATAGTTTTCAATTATACTGCTTACAAATACACATGACAAGAGCAGACTTCAATTATTCTGCCTACAGATACACAGGACAAAAATAGCCCTCAATTATACTGCCTACAGTTACACAGGAGAAGAGCAGCCTTCAATTATACTGCCTACAGATACACAGGACAAGAATAACCTTCAATTATACTGCCTACAGATACACAGGACAAGAATAACCTTCAATTATACTGCCTACAGATACACAGGACAAGAGCAACCTTCCATTATACTGCCTACAGATACAAGGACAAGAGCAGCCTTCAATTATACTGTCTACAGATACGCAGGACAATAATAGTCTTCAAGTATACTGCCTACAGATACACAGGACAAGAACAGTCTTCAATTACACTGCCAACAGATACACAGGACAAGAGAAGCCTTCAATTATTCTGCCTACAGATACACAGGACAAGAATAGCCTTCAATTATACTGCCTACAGATACACAGGACAAGAGCAGCCTTCAATTATACTGCCTACAGATACACAGGACAAGAATAACCTTCAATTATACTGCCTACAGATATGCAGGACAAGAATAGTCTTCAATTATACAGCCTACAGATACACAGGACAAGATAAGCCTTCAATTATACTGCCTACAGATACACAGGACAATAACAGCCTTCAATTATTCTGCCTTCAGATACACAGGACAAGAATAGCCTTCAATTATACTGCCTACAGATACACATGCCAAGAATAGTCTTCAATTATACTGCCTACAGATACGCAGGACAAGAGCAGCCTTCAATTATACTGCCTACAGATACACAGGACAAGAATAGTCTTCAATTATACTGCATACAGATACACAGGACAAGAATAGTCTTCAATTATACTGCCTACAGATACACAGGACAAGAACAGTCTTCAATTATACTGCCTACAGATACACAGGACAAAATAGTCTTCAATTATACTGCATACAGATACACAGGACAAGGGCAGCCTTCAATTATACTGCCTCTACAGATACACAGGACACGGACAGCCTTTAATTATACCGCCTCTACATATACACAGGACACAAATATTCTTCCATTATACTTCCTACAGATACACAGGACAAGGACAGCCTTCAATTATACTTCCTACAGATATACAGGACAATAATAGTCCTCAATTACACTGCCTACATATTCACAGGAAAAGAATAACCTTCAATTATACTACCTACAGATACACAAAACAATAACAGTCTTCAAATACACCACCTACAGATACACAGGACAAGAATAACCTTCAATAATACTGCCTACAGATACACAGGACAAGAGCAGCCTTCAATTATACTGCCTCTACAGATACACAGGACAATAATATTCTTCAATTATACTGGGGTAACTGCCTACAGATACACAGGACAGACAAGAATAGTCTTCAATTAGACTGCCTACAGATACACAGGACAAGAACAGCCTTAAAGTATACTGCCTCTACAGATACACAGGACAAGAGCAGCCTTCAACTATAATGCCTACAGATATGCAGGACAAGAGCAGCCTTCAAGTATACTGCCTCTAGATATACAGGACAAGAGCAGCCTTCAATTATACTGCCTACAGATACACAGGACAAGAACTGTCAGCCTTCAATTATGCTGCCTACAGATACACAGGACAAGGAAGTGTTCAATTATACTGCCTACAGATACACAGGACAAGAGCAGCCTTCAAATATACTATCTACAGATACACAGGACAAGAATAGTCTTCAATTATACTGCCTACAGACACACAGGACAAGAATAGCCTTCAATTATACTGCCTCTACAGATACACAGGACACAAATATTCTTCCATTATACTTCCTACAGATATACAGGACAGAGTAGCTTTCAATTATACTGCCTCTACAGATACACAGGACAAGGACAGCCTTCAATTATACCACCTCTACAGATACACAGGACAAAAATAGTCTTCAATTATACTGAATACAGATACACAGGACAAGGGCAGCCTTCAATTATACTGCCTCTACAGATTCACAGGACAAGGACAGCCTTCAATTATACCACCGCTACAGATACACAGGACAAAAATAGTCTTCAATTATACTGCATACAGATACACAGGACAAGGGCAGCCTTCAATTATACTGCCTCTACAGATACACAGGACACGGACATCCTTCAATTATACTGCCTACAGATACACAGGACAATTGAATTAAATGTTGTTTAACAGCTCATCAACACAGTATAGGTTATTTAGTGCCGCCCTAGAGAGAGGGGAAGGATACATAGGAATCCGGGAACCTGCCCTACTCTTATTATCGAATAGATTCCTATGGTTCTTTAACGTGCTCAGAGGATAGACACAGTACAAGAATACCCTTCAATTACACTGCCTACAGATACACAGGACAAGAATAACTTTCAATCATACTGGCTACAGATACATAGGACAAGAGCAGCCTTCAATTATACTGCCTCTACAGATGCACGGGACAATAATAGTCTTCAATTATACTGCCTACAGATACACAGGACAGACAAGAATAGTCTTCAATTATACTGCCTACAGAGAGCAGCCTTCAATTATTCTGCCTACAGCTACACAGGACAATAGCAGCCATCAATTATACTACCTACAGATACACAGGACAAGAGCAGCCTTCAATTATTCTGCATACAGCTACACAGGACAATAGCAGCCATCAATTATACTACCTACAGCTACACAGAACAAGAGCAGCCTTCAATTATACTGCCTACAGATACACAGGACAAGAATAGTCTTCAATTATACTGCCTACAGATACACAGGACAAGAATATTCTTCAATTATACTGCCTACATATACACAGGACAAGAATAGTCTTCAATTATATTGCCTACAGACACACAGGACAAGAATATTCTTCAATTATACTACCTACAGATACACAGGAAAAGAGCAGCCTTCAATTATACAGTGTTCTCCAGAAGCCCCAGCGGACGGCGATATCGCCTATTACTCTAGAACCTAGCGCCGGCTACTTTTCTCAAAAATACAAAAAAATATATATATATATTTAGAATTATTATTTAGAATTATCTTTGTACATATAAAAGTGTCCTTACAGACCAATGAAAAATGAGTGTAAAATGCACCAGAATGCACCATTTTGCACCGTCAAAATAAAAACAAGAGGTCAATGACCTTGAAGCTCTACTGATTGATTTTGATTTCAGGAAGTAGTCGCTACAGACTTGCTTTATTTTTAGCCGTGGCGGCCATCTTGAATTTCCAGCCAACCTGAAATTTTGCTAGGATCAATTAGACATCAAGAGCAACATTCCTGTGAAGTTTCATGAAAATCCGTCGAGTAGTTTCAGAGGAATAGTCGCTACAAGATTTTCATTATATAACTCTATGTAAACAAAGATGGTCACTGGCAGCCATGTTTAACGTCGAATCAAAATAATGTTTGACTCTGATATTCATCATTTCATGTTGATCATTTTACAAAAAGTCCCATATCAATATCACTTATAGTTTTCAAGAAGTAGTCGCTACAAACTTATATTTTGAAAATTTATTTTTAGCCGTGGCGGCCATCTTGAATTTCCTGCCGACCTGAAATTTTGCTAGGATCAATTAGACATCAAGAGCAACATTCCTGTGAAGTTTCATGAAAATCCGTCAAGTAGTTTCAGAGGAGTAGTCGCTACAAGTTTTCATTATATAACTCTATGTAAACAAAGATGGCCGCTGGCAGCCATGTTTAATGTAGAATCGAAACGATATTCGACAAGGACCAACATCATGTCATGCTGATCATTTTAGAAAAAGTCCCATATCAATATCACTTATAGTTTTCAAGAAGTAGTCGCTACAAACTTGTTTTTTAAAAACCTATTTTTAGATTTGGCGGCCATCTTGGATTTCACATCAACATGAATTTTTGCTAGGATCAACTAGACTTCATTGGCAACATTTCTGTAAAGTTTCATGAAAATCCATTCAATAGTTTCAGACGAGTAGTCGCTACAAAAAAAGTTTACGGACAGACAGACAGACAGACGGACGGACGGACGACGGACGCCGCACCACGGCATAATCTCTGCTGATCTCTGATCAGTCGAGCTAAAAATCAGGGGGAGACCCCACAAACACCCACCCCCTCGCCGCAAACCTCACCGCTTCGCATCTCGCAACGTGTGCAACTGTGCCTTTCTACCATTATTTGTTCACCTACTACTTCATATTTTCTGGAGAGCACTGAATTATACTGCCTCTACAGATACACAGGACAAGAATAGTCTTCAATTATACTGCCTACAGATACACAGGACAAGAGCAGCCTTCAATTATACTGCCTACAGATACACAGGACAAGAATAGCCTTCAATTATACTTCCTACAAATACACAGGACAAGAGCAGCCTTCGATTATACTGCCTACAGATACACAGGACAAGAGCAGCCTTCGATTATACTGCCTACAGATATACAGGACAAGAATAGCCTTCAATTATACTGCCTACAGATACACAGGACAAGAGCAGCCTTCGATTATACTGCCTACAGATACACAGGACAAGAGCAGCCTTTGATTATACTGCCTACAGATACACATGACAAGAGCAGCCTTCGATTATACTGCCTACAGATACACATGCCAAGAGCAGCCTTCAATTACACTTCCTACAGATACACATGACTAGAACTGTCTTCAATTATACTGCCTACAGATACACAGGACAAGAACACTCTTCAATTATACAGCCTACAAATACACAGGACAGGAGCAGCTCTCAATTATACTGCCTACAGATACACAGGACAAGAGCAGCCTTCAATTATACTGCCTACAGATACACAGGACAAGAACACTCTTCAATTATACAGCCTACAGATACACAGGACAGGAGCAGCTCTCAATTATACTGCCTACAGATACACAGGACAAGAGCAGCCTTCAATTATACTGCCTACAGATACACAGGACAAGAGCAGCCTTCAATTATACAGCCTACAGATACACAAGACAGGAGCAGCTCTCAATTATACTGCCTACAGATACACAGGACAAGAGCAGCCTTCAATTATACTGCCTACAGATACACAGGACAAGAGCAGCTCTCAATTATACTTCCTACAGATACACAGGACTAGAACTGTCTTCAATTATACTGCCTACAGATACACAGGACAAGAGCAGCCTTCAATTATACTGCCTACAGATACACAGGACAAGAACACTCTTCAATTATACAGCGTACAGATACACAGGACAGGAGCAGCTCTCAATTATACTGCCTACAGATACACAGGACAAGAGCAGCCTTCAATTAGACTGCCTACAGATACACAGGACAAGAGCAGCCTTCAATTATACAGCCTACAGATACACAGGACAGGAGCAGCTCTCAATTATACTGCCTACAGATACACAGGACAAGAGCAGCCTTCAATTATACTGCCTACAGATACACAGGACAGGAGCAGCTCTCAATTATACTGCCTACATATACACAGGACAAGAGCAGCCTTCAATTATACTGCCTACAGATACACAGGACAAGAGCAGCCTTCAATTATACTTCCTACAGATACACATGACTAGAACTGTCTTCAATTATACTTCCTACAGATACACAGGACAGGAGCAGCTCTCAATTATACTGCCTACAGATACACAGGACAAGAGCAGCCTTCAATTATACTGCCTACAGATACACAGGACAAGAGCAGCCTTCAATTATACAGCCTACAGATACACAGGACAGGAGCAGCTCTCAATTATACTGCCTACAGATACACAGGACAAGAGCAGCCTTCAATTATACTGCCTACAGATACACAGGACAGGAGCAGCTCTCAATTATACTGCCTACAGATACACAGGACAAGAGCAGCCTTCAATTATACTGCCTACAGATACACATGACAAGAGCAGCCTTCAATTATACTGCCTACAGATACACAGGACAAGAGCAGCCTTCAATTATACAGCCTACAGATGCACAGGACAGGAGCAGCTCTCAATTATACTGCCTACAGATACACAGGACAAGAGCAGCCTTCAATTATACAGCCTACAGATACACAGGACAGGAGCAGCTCTCAATTATACTGCCTACAGATACACAGGACAAGAGCAGCCTTCAATTATACTGCCTACAGATACACAGGACAAGAGCAGCCTTCAATTATACTGCCTACAGATACACAGGACAAGAGCAGCCTTCAATTATACTGCCTACAGATACACAGGACAAGAGCAGCCTTCAATTATACTGCCTACAGATACACAGGACAAGAACACTCTTCAATTATACAGCCTACAGATACACAGGACAGGAGCAGCTCTCAATTATACTGCCTACAGATACACAGGACAAGAGCAGCCTTCAATTATACTGCCTACAGATACACAGGACAAGAGCAGCCTTCAATTATACAGCCTACAGATACACAGGACAGGAGCAGCTCTCAATTATACTGCCTACAGATACACAGGACAAGAGCAGCCTTCAATTATACTGCCTACAGATACACAGGACAGGAGCAGCTCTCAATTATACTGCCTACAGATACACAGGACAAGGGCAGCCTTCAATTATACTGCCTACAGATACACAGGACAAGAGCAGCCTTCAATTATACTTCCTACAGATACACATGACTAGAACTGTCTTCAATTATACTTCCTACAGGTACACAGGACAGGAGCAGCTCTCAATTATACTGCCTACAGATACACAGGACAAGAGCAGCCTTCAATTATACTGCCTACAGATACACAGGACAAGAGCAGCCTTCAATTATACAGCCTAAAGATACACAGGACAGGAGCAGCTCTCAATTATACTGCCTACAGATACACAGGACAAGAGCAGCCTTCAATTATACTGCCTTCAGATACACAGGACAGGAGCAGCTCTCAATTATACTGCCTACAGATACACAGGACAAGGGCAGCCTTCAATTATACTGCCTACAGATACACAGGACAAGAGAAGCCTTCAATTATACTGCCTACAGATACACAGGACAAGAGCAGCCTTCAATTATACAGCCTACAGATACAGAGGACAGGAGCAGCTCTCAATTATACTGCCTACAGATACACAGGACAAGAGCAGCCTTCAATTATACAGCCTACAAATACACAGGACAGGAGCAGCTCTCAATTATACTGCCTACAGATACACAGGACAAGAGCAGCCTTCAATTATACTGCCTACAGATACACAGGACAAGAGCAGCCTTCAATTATACTGCCTACAGATACACAGGACAAGAGCAGCCTTCAATTATACAGCCTACAGATACACAGGACAGGAGCAGCTCTCAATTATACTGCCTACAGATACACAGGACAAGAGCAGCCTTCAATTATACTGCCTACAGATACACAGGACAAGAGCAGCCTTCAATTACACTTCCTACAGATACACATGACTATAACTGTCTTCAATTATACTGCCTACAGATACACAGGACAAGAGCAGCCTTCAATTATACAGCCTACAGATACACAGGACAGGAGCAGCTCTCAATTATACTGCCTACAGATACACAGGACAAGAGCAGCCTTCAATTATACTGCCTACAGATACACAGGACAAGAGCAGCCTTCAATTACACTTCCTACAGATACACATGACTATAACTGTCTTCAATTATACTGCCTACAGATACACACGACAAGAGCAGCCTTCAATTATACAGCCTACAGATACACAGGACAGGAGCAGCTCTCAATTATACTGCCTACAGATACACAGGACAAGAGCAGCCTTCAATTATACTGCCTACAGATACACAGGACAAGAGCAGCCTTCAATTACACATCCTACAGATACACATGACTAGAACTGTCTTCAATTATACTTCCTACAGATATACATGACTAGAACTGTCTTCAAGTATACTGCCTACAGATACACATGACTAGAACTGTCTTCAAGTATACTGCCTACAGAATGAATGAATGGTGTTTTACGGCACGTCGACACATAAATAGGTGAAAAATGAAGAATTAAAAATTAATGTAAATATATAAAGATAAAATTATTAAAAAATAAGGGATGATAAGGTGTAATATAAACTATGTATGTAAATCAACAAATGCCCGTCAACGGGTATATAAACAAGTAAATATATATAAGAACACATTACAGTGATTTATATAGTCTGATCTCTTTGAGGAAATCTAAAACAAGACTAAAATCTACAGTATCAAATAACTCTTTCATAGTATTAACATTGTAGTACCTTTGACGCATAGGATCAAAGTCTACACATTCCAATAATATGTGTTTGACCGTTAACGGTGCAAAGCAGGGTATACATTCTGGTAATTGCTCACCTTGTAATAAATATGAATGAGTATAACGTGTATGCCCTATCCTGCACCGGGCTAGTATAACTTCCTCTCGACGAATGGGTCTAGTAGAAGAACGCCATTCTCCGAGTAACGGTTTAATTGAATGGAGTTTATTGTTAACGGACAAATCCCAAGCGGTTTGCCAAGAGTTATGAATGTATGTGTTAATACAACTTTTAAAATCAGTATAAGGTAATTTGGTATTAGATGTAGGTAAATCTAATGCTGCCTTAGCAGCACTATCAGCTCTATCATTACCACGTATTCCTACATGGCTTGGAAGCCAGCAGAAAATAATAACATTATCAATTATAAGAGAATTGTACTTTTCTAAAAGTTGAAGCACAACTGGGTTATCATGTTTCATATTACCCAGTGCTTGAAGAATGAAAGGGAATCAGAAAAGATTACGAAATGGTCATCATCAGATTCATGAATATAATTTAAGGCAAGTTCAATTGCCTTAAGTTCAGCTGAAAAGATAGAGGCCTTGTCAGGCAGGCGGCTCTTTATGCTGTGTTTGTGAACAGCTGCTGCAGCTACCTTATCTCCATCTTTAGAGCCATCTGTGTAGATATGTTGAAAGTCACTGTATTTCGATATAATTTCATTAAATTTGCTTTGAAAGACAGTAGGGTCTGTACTGGATTTGTTATTATTACAAAGATCAAAAATAATTGTTGGAGTTTCCAAAGTCCACGGTGGAATTTGTGGTACTTTGTACTTGGCAATCAAATTTAGGTCGATTTCAGTGTCTCTTAATTTTGGTTTAATACGAAGACCAAATGGTCGAATGGCCTTCGGTTTTCGATCAAAAAGAGGTTCACAACTAGGATGAAAAACGTTATCGAAAGTTGGGTTTGAAGGGTTAGACTTTAATTTAATGGCGTATTGAAGAGCTAATTTGTCTCGTCTATGAGACAGTGATGGTTCATTGGCTTCAACATATAGACTTTCGGCTGGTGATGTACGAAAGGCACCTAAGGCGAGTCGTAATCCTTGATTATGTATAGGGTCGAGCATCTGCAAGTACGACTTGCGAGTCGATCCATATACTACTGAGCCGTACAGATACACACGACTAGAACTGTCTTCAATTATACTTCCTACAGATACACATGACTAGAACTGTCTTCAAGTATACTGCCTACAGATACACATGACTAGAACTGTCTTCAAGTATACTGCCTACAGATACACACGACTAGAACTGTCTTCAAGTATACTGCCTACAGATACACACGACTACTACTGTCTTCAAGTATACTGCCTACAGATACACACGACTAGAACTGTCTTCAAGTATACTGCCTACAGATACACACGACTAGAACTGTCTTCAAGTATACTGCCTACAGATACACACGACTAGAACTGTCTTCAAGTATACTGCCTACAGATACACACGACTAGAACTGTCTTCAAGTATACTGCCTACAGATACACACGACTAGAACTGTCTTCAAGTATACTGCCTACAGATACACAAGACTAGAACTGTCTTCAAGTATACTGCCTACAGATACACATGACTAGAACTGTCTTCAAGTATACTGCCTACAGATACACATGACTAGAACTGTCTTCACGTATACTGCCTACAGATACACATGACTAGAACTGTCTTCAAGTATACTGCCTACAGATACACATGACTAGAACTGTCTTCTAGTATACTGCCTACGAAGCATATTAGAGTTTAACACTTCATACAGAGCTTTTATATACATGTATTGCATACAGTTACACTGTTTACAGAGAATATAGCCAAAATAAAATAATTGTGTGCTTCCTATTACAAGCTAAAACAAGCAAATTCAGTGAATTATGAGTCCCCTACCAGTGTTACCAGCTATAATTATAGGAAAGGACATCACCCTAGGTGTTAGAGACCAACATGGATATAAGTAAAAAATTACATGAATGAAGATATAATTATGGTTATTGTGCTCTGCATTTCCCCTCGTTGCCCTCTATCATTAACTCTACTTTGAATACTTTGAATGAAGAGTAGAATTATGAGTATTGTGCTCTGCATTTCCCCCTCATTGCCCTCTTTCATTATGGGATATTTCATTCCAGTCCCATTAGCAATTTTTAAATTAGGCTCCGGACAAAAATTGCACATGCAAGTACAAAATTACAAAGGGCAATAACTCTAATTTGAATGAAGATAAGATATATGATTCTTGTGCTCTGCACTTTTAACTCATTGCCCTCAGAGTATCATTGTGTTAAGTTAAGTTTAACCAGCCAGGACAAACCCCAAAACGTTGACAGAAATATACGGCAAGCTGTTTTCACATTTAATCACTATTTAGCGATATCGCTAATTCAATTAGCGATATCGCTAATTCAAATACTGATATCAAAAATTAATTAGCGCTATCAATAATTAATTAGCAATACATTTTTGATATCAAAAATTGAATTATCGATATCGCTAATTTAATTACAGATATCGCTAATTCTATTTTTGACATTGCTAATTCAATAAATCAACAATTAATTTTCATTTCTGGATATCGTTAATTGAATTTTTGATATCGCTAATTAATGTTTGATATCACTTATTCTAATACTGATATCAAAAATTGTATTTGCGATATCAATAATTGAATTGAACGAATTTGCGATATCGGTAATTCAATTTTCGATATCAAAAAATCATTTCTTGATATCGCTAATTTCAACCTTCAAGACTCAAACTGAATGCTCCCTATTTTAGCTTTTCAATCCAAAATTCAACATTCCAAAATGTCCTTAGTTTTATCAAGGATAGACCGCAATTTGTTAGAAATTGAGAGGTTGTTAACAGTTGAAGGTAGCCATAGAGATAGTAGGCACAAAGCTATTCGACTTATTGAATCTTCTGTACAGAATTTAGACAGGATTATATCTACAATTGACGAATCAACTTATAACAATATAAGTATCCCGTTAGGCCAACTTCGCCAAGTGTGCGATGAAACAACGCAGCCAGTAGGTGACTTTAATATTTTACCAACGTACGCTGTCCTTCTGTCCGTCCGTCTGTCCAGTTCCTAAACTCATACGATTTATTTTGCACAAATGTTCACCACCTTAGTTACATAGGCAAACCCGTTTTTTTTTCGGAATTTGATTTACTTTCAAGAAATAAAGAAATACTTTATGAGTGGCACCGTCCATCAGCACTTTCAGTGCTTTGATTTTAAAAGGGAGAAGTCCATATTCACTCTTACAATAATTAGCGATTATCAAAAACTGAATTAGCGATATCAAAATTTGAATTATTGATATCAATAATTGCTTTCAATTTTTGATATTGTTAAATCATTTTCTTGATATCGAAATATATGGTATTTAGCGATATCAAGAATTGAATTACCGATATCGCTAATAGAATTAGCAATATTGTCTATTAGCGATATCGATTATCTCCCTTCAAAAAGTTGTTATTCTTACCTCCCTTACGAAGTGATCAGGCATAATCCGCCTGGTTTCGAGGCGTAAACCAGGCATAAACCAGGCGTAAATGATATATATTGACGGGCGTAAATTTTAAAAACCAGGCGTAATTTAAAAATATTGAGGCGTAACTTTTCAAAGAGGCGTAAATTTGGACAAACTTTTAGAAGAGGCGTAAATTTGGACTTATACTTTCAGAAGAGGCGTAAATTTAGACAAACTTTTAGAAGAGGCGTAAATTTAGACAAACTTTTAGAAGAGGCGTAAATTTGGACTTATACTTTTAGAAGAGGCGAAATTTGGACAAACTTTTTGACACTTTGTTTACAAGTCCAGGTGTAAACTGAACTTTTTTACTGGAAAAAGGAGGCATAAACTGGACTTAACTTTTTCTTTACTGTAAAAAGGAGACTGGACTGATATTTCATCGTTAATAAAATGGAGATGAAAAACAAATTGCAGATCAATATATATTATACATGAATGAAATGAATTAAAATAAATAAAAACATACATTAGTTTCGTTTCATTTTGTTTAAAATAATAGGGTTTTAACAGTTTGATTAACCCTTACCCGAGTACATTTGAAAGTTGTATTCTATCAGACTAAGGAAAAAACTGCTTCTGAAACTACTAGCCTACTGTGCTTTTCACGGTGCCAGTTAAAATGAATACATCAACTAGACGGGGCTGTTTTTTTAACAAAAACATATGTCTCCCCCCATACTCTCAGTGTAATGCATATAAACCAACCTGGCTGAGAGTTGCGCTCTGGACTTTGTCTCGATAACTTCGCCAATGAAAAAAACACTACGAGTACGAATAGTCTTAAGTACGAATTGTAAAGCATGAAAGTTCGTACAGCGAAAGTTCTCTAGTAAATATTCAAATCCTACTTGCATTCAAATTAAAACAAAAGACACACGTAAACGTATGACTTATTACAACGTAAATACATGCTTTCTTGGCGTTGGTACGTAGAGAATCATGAGGAAATCATTTCCATTTCCTGATGTTGACAATTCAGTTATTTTTACTATCACAAAGGCGCATGCAATCGAACACTCATATTTCTCTGCAAGCGTCTGGCAACACAAATTTACTTCTATTCTATTCTATTCTATTGTTTTTAATTATTTTCATTTTGAATTGGCCAATCGCATTTAGTCTAGCGTAGACAGTTACACTGCGCATGTCAGTTTTTCAAACAGACAATGTTTTCAAATTTTAACTTCCGGATAAGCGACCGATTTACGTTCCCACTAAAAAGTGATTTTTAGAAAGGAATACTTCCGTAATTAAGACTCAACTTGATTTTGAAGACGGCCAATCAATTGCCAATACATATTGTGAGGTTTACATTGACGTTCAAACAAATCGCATGATCAGCCACCAGTTGAAGCTGGAAAGTCGCCATATGACCTTAGCTGTTGGTGCGACTATAAAATCCAATTCAATTCACTATATGTATTAGCTAAGTTTTAAAATTAAACAAAATAAAAGCTGCAAATAAACTTACTACTCAAAATCATACCACTACCAGGCAACGGCCCACGAGTTCTGTCCTTCTCATCCGAGTAGTTGCATACACATTTTATCGATGGCTGCAGGAAGACCCCAGGTGCCCCTCCGTGCAATTTTCGTGCACGGGCGGGCACCTCAGCCCCTGCAGAAATAAATCCAAGCTTTTTTGCAATCCTTAGAAAGCCATGGAATTTCCATGGAATTTCATAGGTCTGCAACATTTTCTTCACAGGAAAAAGTAAGGAAAAGCTTGGATCTATTATTCTTTGGAATTCCATGACATTTCAAGGATTTTGTGTGAGAATAGCATGGAAAAGCTTGGATTTTTATTCCATCGAAATCCAAGGTTTTCCTGCTTGGAAAAAGCTTGGAATTAAATGGAAATGATTGTTTAAAATACCTCTGCGGAGAAAAGTTTGAACTTGTGAATTTTAATGTGTGGAAAAACTATGGAAAAGCTTGGAATTTACTTTTATTGTGTCAAGATAGAACTTTAAGAAAATCCAAGCTTTTCCTTCTTTGAAAAAGAGTGGAATACCATGGACTTTTAATAATGAAATACAGAACAGAACAAGACGTCATTTCTATGATAGTAAAAGTATATTATATGAATAGTTTATTTCAAATCCAGTAGGCATCTGACCATGAAGTACAAATATGATAATATAATAGTGACAGACAGTGATATTTTAAGACACAAATAAGCAATAATACAAAACTGAAATACGCATAACACTAGCCTGGTATGCATTATCTCAATGAATAATAATATGAACTTCTATCGTGGAGAAGGTGTTCACTATATACATGTAGTACAAATATTTTGCGACCTTTATTAAACATCTACTTAATATTTTGCCTCAAAAGTATTACATGTTATATATAAACTTATCCGCACATCTACACACTTAAACCCTTAAATACATACTCACATACATGTATACTCATACACATATATACTAATACAGTACTTACAAAAAGCATATAAATTATAACTTATCTACATATATAAATAACCATGCTAATTATCAAAATATAATATTTCATTTCTTAATCTAAATACCTTGTAGATGAATATACCCATTTTTTTAAAAAACAACATATTTTGACTTTTTAATCAAGAACAATTCAAGTAATTAAGAAGTGTACCACTTGGTTGTTCTTCAAAATTATTTTGTTGGAGTATAGTGGTTGTATAATAATGGAACATTTATTTAAATCTGAATTATATAGTTGTGTTGCGAGACCCTGTGAACGTCATAATACCCAGGCGAAATGGATGGTGAGACCATGGTCATATTTGATAATGATGGTAAACTATTTGTGACCATATAATTTTTATAAAGAATTAAACTGAGTGAAAATGTGACAATCACTGACTTTTAGAAAACAAACTGTACTCTAGATATTTGGCAAATCTTCATAAAACAAATTTCAGTGAACTTTTGATAAAGTTTTAGTGAATATTTTATATATGAACTTTTATTTAAACAGAGAATTAATATTTTTTTGCAATTTCTCTTTAGATTTCAATAAAAGTGCATAAAAAGAACAAAGACAAATTGTAAAACTATTGAATAAATTAGATTAAGGAATGGTACAGATGTTTCTGTTGAAATCAAAGACTTGTGGAACACATCCAAGTCAAAGAGTGACATAATTGACCTTGGTCAAGCACTGGCAGATTTGTAATGTTTATTAGGGCTGCAAGAAGCATGTAAATACTGCTAGATGGGTGTTATAAGATAACTGATTTTACATCTGGTTATTTAAGGTAATGGATTATGGTGCATTTTGTGAGAAGATTTTGCTCAGTTTGAAATTTTGTGTGGGAAAAAAGATTTGCATGAAAAAAGGCTTAAATAGTGTCCATTTAACTTAATTAATTCTGTGTTTCCCCACAAACTGTGTGTGGATTTAATGTATATATCTGGAGTATGTTGTCAAACACTGAATTAGAAGGTTATAATTACAAGTGAAACCTAACATAACATGGAATAATTGACAAGTGAGGTAAGAAGTTTTGCTAATTTGTCACTGTAAGCTCATATTAGAAAATGTTGAACCTAACTGCATAACATAAAATGCCAACAGTGTATTTAATGTGAGCTGTTTTATTTGAGTTAGTTATCTAATTGATTTTGCTTAATTTTATTTAATATTTATTAATGAAGTCCATGATGTTTAAAATGATGCATTAAGAAATTATCTTGATGAAACTGTGCACACTTATTTTACTGATATTATTGTTGAAATAAAATGAAAGTATCTATACCCAAAATGTATAGTATGAGTACTAAATGGATGAAAACGTATATGTGTAAATGTATGATTATGTCAAGTGGATGTCTTTGCTATGTCATGGTGTTTGACCATGGTAGTCCATGGTCTCTGACCATGGTCTACAAGAGACCATGGTTGAACATGGTCAGAGACCATGAACTACTATGGTCAGAGACCATGGTCTACCGTTGGCCATGATATTTCATGGGGTATCATTGTAGTACCATGGTCTCTGACCATGATAGTTCATGGTCTCTGACCATGGTCTACCAGAGACCATGGTTGACCATGGTCAGAGACCATATGAACTACCATGGTCAGAGACCATGGTCATGGACCATCAAGTGCCATTTACCAAAACATGGTCTACCATGGTCTCCTGATCATGAACTACCATGAACTACCATGGTAGTTCATGGTTTTAAACCGTTCATTTCGCCTGGGTTCAAGGACCAAACTATTTCATAAACAGTAATTATATTGGAGGTGGCATGAAATCCAATTTAGTGCATTTGCACATATAATATGATTTTGAAAGACATTATGATGGATTAAATTGTATTTGGATCGACTCTCATAATTGTTCCAGATCACCTCCAGTCCCTTTAATACTTGCGCTGTCAAGAGTAATGCATTAACTGTCATTTATGGCTTTAATACATATTTATCTATTCATATTTAATACTTGCGCTGTCAAGAGTAATGCATATACTGTCATTTATGGCTTTAATACATATTTATCTATTCATAATTATGGAAAAATATGACCTTTTGATGGGAACAGGAATTGCATAGAGCATATGTTACTTGTGCGCGCGTTGGTCAAAACCAGAGAGTTGTAAAAAAATAAAAACATGTTTAGTGTGTGCACGACAGAGAGAAATTTATTTAGAGCATGTGTTATTGTGTGTGCGTTTGCATGTTTTATTGTGTGCATAACAGTGAGATATTTGTAATTAGCATAGTTTAGAAACCAGAAGATGGAACAATAATTTTGGTATCAAATTGTTACTAACCAAAAACGAAAATGGGCAAAGCAACCCCATAATATAATTTGCATAAAATTGTGCATTCAAAAATGCTATGAGATTTATTTCCGCCTGACTATGTTTTGAAATTGTTTGACTTGAAAGAGGACATTCTAAGCTTTTTTCGCTCTCTTACGGTTCCTGAGATAGGGACTTTCATTACCATGCTGTTGGTTTTCGCATGCTGCGACACAATTATTGCACGGCATTTGGTTTTATTATTAAATAAGTTGGGGGTTTTCCCCAACAGAGAATGTGTATAATTTATGTATTGTATTTTTTATTTATTTTTTTGACTAGAAACGGAGAAAAAACAATCAGAAATATTTATGGGGGGCTAAATTTAGTGCTCAAAGAAAATAATTTTAAGAGACAGGCCCAGGGCTTGTTGCTTCTGAAAATGGACAGGCCCCAATTTGAAATGGACAGGCCCTGATTTGAAATGGACAGGCCCTGATTTAAAATGGAAAGGTCCAATATTTTTTTCTTATTGGAAATGTGTCTTTATTCACTTTTATAGCACACATTAATTTTGTTATGTATGTATTAATCAAGCTCAGAACCTCCTCTGACTATATTTTTCTTTTTGCTACCACTTTATGCTCCCTGGTCAGCAGACTTATATATCATTTCGTTTAAAATATGTTAGAATAGAATATTACATAGTAATTTATAACCAATGCAAAGGAGAGTACTAGCACTTTTGCTAAACGATAATAATCAAAGCGGACTTGGTGAAACTGGAGCTAAACTTGGAGCCAAACAGTATATATATTTTTCTTTCCACCAACAAGTATTTGTAAAGGACAGTTTTTCTTATTTGATTATGTAAAAAAAAATAAAAAATATATATATCCGAAATTATGTACCATCCAAACTACTATGACACAGCACTTTTACGGATCGAACACTTCACAAACATTCAATCGAAATTACCATCAAAAACGATTTTTTTTCATGCATTAGTGTGTTTTTAATGACAAAAACGGTATTTCTTATCACAAAGGAAAGAAAACACAACCCTAATAGCAGAATAATGAGTTTTATGTCAACAACTGTCGACCTCAAAGTTGTGACAAACTGCCGACACGAAGCCAGGCAAATTATTCAAACTTCTTATTCTTTCAATGTGTGTATAACACATTTTAATTACTTTATTGCAAGTGTTTTCACAGTTCACAATACACATGGGAGTATTTTGTCTTGAGGAACTTGAGCTTGAGATCCAGTAAAACTGATTTTTTGGGGGATTTTTTTTTTTTTTTTTTTTTTAAAGACAGGCCCGACGGGCTCCTCGTCTGAAAAATGAGACAGGCCTGGAATGGATTTCAAGGAGCCCCGGGCGTCGGGCTATCCTATTTCTTGAGCACTGGGCTTAAGAATTTGTAACTGTCAAGGGTCATTTTGTTGGAATTGGGGAAAACACATACACTTCTCCAAACATTTCTTAGCAAGGATTTCCATGAAATTTCATTGATTTTAGTCATACAATGGAATTTTTGGGTCAGTTCAATTTATTTATTATAATGTCTCCCAATGGAATTCAATGGAATACAATGGAATCTTGTGACAGTTCCATTTAATGTTTTATAAAGGTCTGGCAGTGAAATTCCATGGTATTTCTGGGCCAATACCACCAAGCTTTTCCAAGCTTTTCCAAGCTTTTAATCCTTGGAATTCCATGGAATTTAAAAGAAAAAAATCCTTAGAAATGCATAAAATACTATGGAATTCTTTGGATTTCCCACTGGATTTTCGCAGGGGCGGGGTAGCAAGCCAGCTGGATAGCTTCCTCAGATAAAGATTCCTAGGCCCCTGAGGGATCGAACCTACAGTGGTGAGGGGCAAGTGATTGCAAGTCAGAGACTCTAACCACTCGGCCACGGACGCCCCTAATACATATGGAGATATTTATCTGATTGACCTACTGGAATACTCGGAAAACATAATAAGTAGGACTCTTATGGCCTAGTGGTTATCAAGCAGACCCATAGGCACGGCCCATCAGTCACACCCAATGGGAGCCCCATTGTTTTAGCGCTGTTCCATCAACATCCCATTCAATCCTCGTATTATAGATAGGGCCTCAGTGCATGTACACTGCTGGGGACTCTTGGGGGGGGATCAGGATTTTCTAGAAACAAGTTAAATTATAAAATTGTTCCCATTGACGATAAAACACTTATATTAATCAAAATATGATGTTAGAACCATTTTGTTAATGTCTAAACTTTGAAAACACCATATAGACAGGACGGAAACGGACGTAAAATGCTGAAATTAACCCTGGTGCGTCACCTAGGATAGCATGTATTACAGTGCAGAATGAATTTCTTTGCAAATAAGGGATAATTTTTAGGCTCATTCATTATGTTTTGGCCATGTGAAACAGAAAATATTAATATTTATCAATTTTAAGTCGGACACCTAGACCCCCATGAAAAGCCTGATGTACTCCCTTTAAGGCCAAATTCCAAAACCAACTCGTAATTCATTTTATGCATATTCAATCATGGGTATTTCAAGAATTCGTGAATAAAACTACTTTCAATTGGCACATGTACACAGGGGTGTAAAAATTTGGAAAAGTAAAGCCACTCGCCCTGCAGGACTAGTGGAAGCAAAAAGATACTCGTCCTTACCAATAACCACTCGCCCTGCAGCATATAACCTCAACATTATTTTCACCACTATAGTAAGCTACAATAAGTACATTTGTGTACTCACACTGTAGTAGCTGACAGGCAGTATGTGGATATTTTATTGTTATGCAAATAAAGAAAACGCCATATTATCTAACAACGCGGACATTCGTCGGGGAGTGGGCAAAAAAAACGCGGCGAAGAATTATCTTCAACAACAACAACAACATTCTGCTGAACTTTCTCTTCAGTATTTTGTCTCCATTGGACCAATAATAGACGCCATAACTAATTAATAGCAGTTGGGAACTACGCTTGTTGTTCAGCCATACCCGTTCTGATTCACCGACACTCGGGCCGAATCCGCTTGCAGTTGCTGATGCAGACTTTCCGAACAGCAACCTGATGTCTGCATGTTTACGGTGTCGATATAAAAAAAAAAAGTCTGACTGGTTAGCGATATATTGCATCACACTCCAATTGATTTTAGCGTGAATTGAATCACAGTCTATATGATGCATGGGTTACTTGGTAACAAACAAACACCGGTTAATCTGGGTCCTGCAAAACGACAATACGGAAAAGATCCAGATATGAAATCTTGCAAATATTGCAACATCGAGTTTGAACGATAGTTTAACTTAATTTTTATAGTGCAAAAAGTCACTCGCCCTGTCGGACGACCAGACGTCAAATGTTACAATGTTACTCGTCCGCAGGCAGCTTGCACTCGCCAATGCGAGCGGGCGAGTGGAATTTTACACCCCTGGTACATTATTATATGACCTGGATAAAATGTTGATATAATTGGTTTTGTAGTGTCAGTCTGTCTTTAATATTTTGTTTCACAGCATAATTATATATATATTTATATTTTTATTGTGAACTTTATTGCAGACAGGAGCTGTTTGCAGTCAAAGCTCTAACGTTAAACAGTTACATTTTTCATAACCTGTGACTGTTATTAAAAAAACAACTAAAACTGAGATAGTAACCAGAAGCAGTTACTACCACAAAATCATTCAAGTTTAGATGCATTCTATCTTCTGTACAGGAATTTTCCCTGTATATATATATAATTTTCTCCTGGTAGGGTGTTATTCAACTTTACAACCATGCAATAAAATTCTATGAGCATCGATGAAAATCCAATGCAAATCCAATGCGCAAAGCCTCTGAAGTTACCTACTGTTATGCAATAAAATTCATTAAAAATCATTTTGTAGGCACCAACATGACAATTAGTGAACAACAGCTAATTGGATCTTGATGAAGATGTATTTATCCTTAATAATAAGTATTCAGACATAAATAAACACTGCACATTTGGCAACAATTTCGATTTATTAGCAAATGATCTTGGTAACTGATTTAGGTTACAAATGGTTATTGGGGAAAAGTATCTCTACTCTAAACCAAAGGGAGATAATAATTTGGCATTTTAATAACTTCCAGCAGTTATAAAACTTGTAACTGTTTAAGGTTAGAGCTCTGACTGGTTTGTTCCAGTACGTACCAGTGTTCAAAGCACCAGTTGCTACTATGACTGGAAAAAATGACGTGACTGTGGAAACTATGAAGACACGGTAAAAAGTTAAACCACTCTTAGGTAAGGCCAAAAAGAAAAATAGCCAATAAGGTGTATTATGTATATTTACCGATAAAAAGTATGGGTTTATTCACCAGTTCTTAAAATATCCATGAATGAATATGCATAAAATCAATTACAAAACTTTATATATTTATATTTTTATTGTGAACTTTATTGCAGACAGGAGCTGTTTGTTCCAGTATGTACCAGTGTTCAAAGCACCAGTTGCTTCTACGACTGGAAAAAAATAACAGACTGTGGAAACTATGAAGACACTGTAAAAAGTTAAACCACCTTAGGTAAGGCTAAAAAGAAAAATAGCCTATATATATATGTATATTTACCGATAAAAAGTATGGGTTTATTCACCAGTTCTTAAAATAGCCATGAATGAATATGCATAAAACCAATTACAAGTTGGTAACTTAATTTGACACTCCAGTTTTTGGGTTTGTCCTGGCCGGTTATAATTCGTCAAAAGCGTTTGAAATCTCAAAATATGTAAGTTGTATGTGTAACCTCGTCATGAGTAGCTTTAAAAACCGTGTATATCTGTTGTTTAAATATCTGATGACTGTGTGTGTGTGTGTGTATTTCTAAGGATTATAGTACCTCCACCTACGACAGGCGTCCTACCCGACGATTATAGGTACAATGTCTGGACTTTTATCTTTGTGTTGTTGTATGACGTGATGATATGTCTACTTGAAGCAGCGAACTCAATGGTTTCTTTATAGTGCTGCCACACTGGAATACCACGCCGTAGTAGACATGATACCACGCCGTAGTAGACATGATACCCCCACCCACCCAGTCACATTATTCTGACAATGGTCAATCAGTCGTAGCACTACCCATTATTTGCTCGTCAGGCAAGGGTTACAAGTGACTACTCCATTTTTAAAGTCTTTGGTATGACGCGGTCAGGGGACTCGAATCCACGACCTCCCGAATGCAAGGCAGACGCTATAACCACTACACCACAATGCTTCGGTTTTTAAATATCTGATTTAAGACAGTTCATTATTTATAGGAAGAATTTCTTGGTGTTTGGTGTCATTTTAGCACATTTTAGGCTATGTATAATGGTGTTTGTATTGCGGTGGAAGCAGACCACCCACTAATATGTTGTGTGTCAGGTCTACATCTCTTAATAATTTTCTTTCAAACTTGCCACAATGAATAACCAGCTTGGAGCAATGTCCATTATAACTATATCCAGCATTTCTGAGGAGCTGTACCAAGTTAGCTCTACTGATCAAAGATCAGCAGCTATACAAAGTTAGCTCTACTGATCAAAGATCAGCAGGGCTTATGCCGTGGTGCGGTGTCCGTCGTCTGTCCGTCTGTAAACTTTTTTTATAGCGACTACTCCTCTGAAACTACTGGATGGATTTTCATGAAACTTTACAGAAATGTTGCCTATGAAATCTAGTTGATCCTAGCAAAGTCTCATGTTGATCTGAAATCTAAGATGGCCACCAAAGCTAAAAAAAGATTTTTAAAAAACAAGTTTGTAGCGACTACTTCTTGGAAACTATACCTGATATTGATATGGGACTTTTTCTAAAATAATCAGCATGACATGATGTTGGTTCTTGTCGAAAATCGTTTCGATTCAACGTCAAACGTGAGCGGCCATCTTTGTTTACATAGAGTTATATAGTAAAAAACGTGTAGCGACTGCTCCTGAAAGTACTTGTTGGATTTTCATGACACTTCACGGGAATGTTGCTCTTGATGTCTAGTTGATCATAGCAAAATAGCAGGTCAGCCGGAAATTCAGGAATCATATAATGGTGTATGTTTTGGTGTACATGAGCTTGAATAAAGTTTTTATTTTTTTGCTTGTCAAATATTTTGTCAAAACGTTTAATGTCGAATCAAAATAATTTTTCAACAAGGTCCAACATCATGTCATGCTGATCGTTTTAGAAAAAGACCCATATCAATATCACTTATAGTTTTCAAGAAGTAGTCGCTACAAAATCTATTTTTAGCGTATACTCAAAATTAGTATGCGAAAATTACAAAACAGTCATGATATTTTAACAATTATATGTGTTACTAATAGACCTGTACAACTAACTGCAGTAACGATTACGGTAAGGATTACGATAAGGAATACCGACTAAAAGTTAAAAACAGAGGGGTTTTCTCAAGAGGCAATACGCCTTGAATGCTCGACCAACCGTTTGCGCTTGTGGAGTGCGTGGTCCAGTGGTAGAGCGCCGAACTCCAGGTCGAGAGGTCGTGGGTTCGATCCTCGCCGCGGCCACGTTATTTATCCTTGAGCAAGATAATTAATCCACATTGCTTAGTACTGGTTCTACCCAGGAAGCCATCGAGAGTGATTAATCTAAGTTGCAATAACTTGTTTTGCAATCGATGTAAAATAAATATGTTTAAACTAACCGTTTGCGCATCACTATATATAGGCCACTGAAATTTATTATTGACTCTGCATGAACTTGTAGGGAAAAGTGGGTGGTCTGCCATTACTACAAAAAATCGACCATCATATACAGCCTAAAATGTGCTGAAAATAACATACACCACAATTCAACCAAACAACCAACCGTCATTATTTTAGAATTTACTAAACTAGTTGGCATACATGATATGATGAGATGGTTTGCAGAGCAATATATCATTTTTACAAATGACCAGTTATTCGCCATGCTTCCTTTTCTAAGCCTCACCTAATAAAGTTGATATTCGCTTCATACCATCTTTGCAAACTGGTTTAATTAACTTAATATTTTTTGCATTTTCTTGATACTTTCCTTTGAAACAATATAACGCGTAATCTCGAATATACTTCATTTTTTGCTCAAGTATAAGGAACTATTTACGCTCGGCTGCGCACCCATAGAACGTGGCTATTCCGCTTCAAGGAGGTGAACAGACTGTACGCACTGCAAGAAGATACTGCGCTTGCATCCGGTGTGTCTCAAGGTATTAAACCACTAATTATTTTCACCAGAGACACCAATGTTAAAGTGTCACATATTAATGATTTGCTTCAAATTCAACACAAGTATGGAAAATGCAGCAGTGTAATCTTCATATAGAAAACTAATTTTCCACTTGAAAAATCACAAGAAAAGGTGGGATCACAAGACATGTAAGAAAGTTCTTGTTTGTTTACTAAACAGCTCAAGAGTACAGCTGTTTTCATTTATTGACTGTTTTCATTGCTCACAACCTGTAAGCATAGAGTTGAAATTTCGAAAATGTTCAATTCAGTGATCCAGTTAAACTTATTAATACGCTTCTTATACTAGTCTACAACCACAAAATCGAATAGAAATGGGCAGTGTTCCCCTACTTATAATGCCCATTTTCATCACAAAAGGAGGGATTACTTTTTATTATAGGAACTACACCTCGGAGGCTTACATGCAATTAGTGGTGGTAAACATTTACAGCGATAATGGATATTCCACTGCATGAAAAGACACTGACAGTAGTGGTTTCTCTTTTCCTGTTTGTTATCATTAGAATTACTGCCGATACTATTATAGCGACGGGAAAATGATGTAAATACAAGAATTAATTCCCTTTTCCTTTTGCTCTTTATTCGGTTTCCTAATATTAAATGGAAAAGACCCGTGACAGCGTAATCAATGGCAAATTTACCATAAAGCACAACCGCGATTCATGGATTACGCAATTTACTACCGACGTTTAAAACTGCATAAATGCCGAAAAAAATCTTTAATAAATGAGCACTCATGTATTACATACATTGTAAAAGAAAAACCTAACCTTCAATAGTGGCAGCCTCATCCATTTCGATGTTAGGGTTAACTGATACATTTGATTGTTCTAGTGTGCATTCAAGGCGATAAGCGCACGTGCTGCACGATCTTTTACTTTTACAAAATCCCACAGGGTTTTGTATTAAAAGTCAGATATTGAAATAAAAGGTAGTACACTTTGAGGTTTCAGTACTACCATAGGTTTAAATAAATTTATTGGTGCAAAATAAACAACAGCTAGGAATATGTAAAGCAATGTATATTTGCACTATTCAAATGTGAAAACAGTTTAAAAAAAACTAACAGAATGCCGTGACTTAAACAAAAAGCAAAATTGCCATTTGACTCTTTAAATGTATCCTGGTGCGTAACCTAGGATAGCACAATTGCTGTCCCTCAATGAATATTCTTGTAAATAATATATAGTTTTAGTTTCATTCGTTATATTTAGATAATCTAAAATAGGAAATATCAATATTTTACCACACCACAAAAAAAATACATTAAGAATTGACACTTTATCATCTGACAATTCGAGGTCCCAGTGGGATTCGAACCCGCAGGAGTGTGGGGCGAGACTGTTTTAGACACTATCTCGGCTATGGCAGCAATTTTAGGATAAGACATAGGGGATAAAAGTGTATTCATCATGTACTAAGGCGGATTCAGGGATAAGGCTGACGCAGCACCCCCACCCTCTAAAATCCCACAAGTCTAACCTACATACATGTATGCATGCCGGATTACCTGGGGCGCGCGCCATTTCTGCTGTTAGTCATCATTGGATTTAACATAAAATTATTCTGGAAAAATACAACAGAATTCACTAAACGTCATGTAGAAAAACATTTTATTTTGAATGTTGCAGCCCCCGCCTCCGCCCCTCCCACACACAAATACTCCAACCAAAATCTTGGATCTGCATCTGATGTGTACCCTCCTCTGAAACGTTTATTTTGAATGCTGCTGCCCCCACCTCCGCCCCTCCCACACACAAATACTCCAACCAAAATCTTGGATCTGCATCTGATGTGTACCCTCCTCTGAAACGTTTATATTGATCAATTATTCAGGCAAGCCCTTTTAAAACTCCAGCCGAGTCTGGATGGTTGTATCGAAGACAGTAGTGTATTAAGAAAAAATAGTCTGAAAGGTTGATGCATATGACGTATATATATATATATATGTATATTAACAGAAATATAAATCGACAGAAATATAAATATGTATTTTTTAATTAGATTTTTTATTGGCTTTTTTCTACACAAACCTCTGTGAGCCTACAAAACCCCAGGTTATTATACAACTTTGAGATCAGCCCGCAACATTTTCTCGTGCTTAGAATTTAGTCTGAAGTCATAGTCGTTATCGTAGTAAGTTGTACAGGTCTATTAAGCTATTATATTTATTTTTATAACTTGCAAATACTTTGACAAAATGGAATAATATCAATAACAAGTTTAATATATTAATTTTCAGGGTTAGAGATCAGTCCACGGGTAGCGGATGGAATGGAAGAATGTCTCAAGTGCAGATAAATTAAATTCCATGGATGCCGAAGACAGCGAGATGTTAATGTTAAATGAGAGAGCCAGAGAAAAGAACACTGACACTTAACCATATTTAAAAATATATATAATGAAGTTATTTTTCATTATAATTTTTTTTCTTCAGAAACAGCGAAAATATGTAGATTACTTTTGTGAGTACATGTGATTTTAATATTATCATCATGATCATTGGGTTTGTGAATTTAATAATTTAGATATGCACTTAAGAGACACAAAACTAAGATAATTTGCTTCCAATTTTGAAAATCTACATTGCCGGTAAATACCTTTGTCACTTTTTTTGTTTAACTGTTCTTGATTTATTACCTGATTTATATATTAAACATTGGAAAAAAATTACTCTTGTCATTATGCTTCACCCTATGGAGAGAGCATACAGTATAATAGTGGTATCCTTGTCTGTTTACAATATTGTTCAAATAAGGTTAAAGAAAGGCATTTGTGCTCGAAGGCGACATTGTCAAACAAGCATCTGTGTTTTAATGGCAAACTCGCCAGCAATTTTGTATGCATTTGACAGGGTAAAAATACACCTGATTACTCATGTCGCTCACTTTGCTCACATGACATGATGTTGATCCTTGTCGAAATTATTTCTAGTCAACATTAAACACGGCTGCCAGCGGCCATCTTTGTTTACATAGAGTTTATGTAGTAAATATTTGTAGCGACTACTCTAAAACTACTTCATGGATTTTCATGAAACTTCACAGGAATGTTGCTCTTGATGTCTAGTTGATCCTAGCAAAATCTCAGATTGGCCGGAAATTCAAGACGGCCACCACAGCTAAAAATAGATTTCTTGAAAACAAGTTTGTAGCGAAATATTTGTGAAAAATAAGTGATACTGATATGGGACTATTTCTAAAATGATCAACATGATGTTGATCTTTGTTGAATTTTTTTTTGATTCAACATTAAAATGACTGCCAGTTGCCATCTTTGTTTACATAGATTTATATTCTAAAAACTTGTAGCGACTACTGCTCTGAAACTACTTGACATATTTAGCGCATCAAGGTCATTGACCTCTTGTTGTTGTTTTTCCAAGCTGAATCTCATTTGCATTTTACACCTCAGGGCCGTCGATCTGTTTTGGGGGACTGCGACCTATAACCTTGGGTGGCGGAATTTTAGCGTGCTTTTACAGGAAAGGGGGAATTATTTTATGGCCATAATTTTGATTACAATCATTCTTTCAAATAGTCTACACGTTTTATTTGTATTAAATACAGTTCGTACTCAATATTTCACGTACCAGAAGTTGTTTTTTTTCAGGGGGGAATTTTGAGTCTGTAATAGGGGGAAAAAAACATACTTTTTGCAGGGGGGAATGCGTCCGCTTACCGGACGCAAAAGCGTCCGCTTACCGGACGCAAAATCGGCAGATCGACGGCCCTGCACCTGGATTGCGCCACATTTTACACCTGGTTATTGACCAGGCGTACTCATTTGCATATTACACCTCATTTTACGCCTGGTTTATTATTTACGCCTGGCTTATTATTTACGCCTGGTTTATTTAGGCCTGTTTTTTGGCCAGGCGGACTCATTTACATATTACGCCTCATTTTACGCCTGCCCCTGCGAAACTCTGTTCTTATACTCAAGAACAGTTCATGAACAGTTCTAGAACATTAAGAACAGTTCCTGAACTGTTCTTGATTCATTGTTCTAGAACATATGTTCTTAATATGTTCTTGAACACTTTCTTGAAAGGTTCTTGAACAAGTTCAAAGTGTGAACTAAATTCCTTTAAATAGGAAATGTAATTAAGATGTGCTTAAAATATCAACAAATGTGTTATCTTAATAGGAATGTCGCTACAAATCGATTACATCTGTGCAAATGTAAATATACATTAAATTAGTAAGCGAGTCAACATATTAACCACCACCCTCACCGCTGTAGGTTCGATCCCTCAGGGGCCTAGGACTCTTTATGTGAGGAAGCTATCCAGCTGGCTTGCGGAACGTCGGTGGTTCTACCCAGGTGCCCGCCCGTGCACGAAAATTGCCCGGAGGGGCACCTGGGGTCTTCCTCTACCAATGGAAGCTGGAAAGTCGCCATATGACCTTAGCTGTTGGTGCGACTATAAACTCCAATTCAATCAATATTAACCACCTAAAAAACTATTGTGATCTTCCATTATTAGTCACACTATATACTGATACTGCGTTTGAAAAAGGCATTATTTTTGTAATGCGGACAGGCACAGGTATTATAATGAAATATGAAATTTCTTTGTTTTAAGTAGCTTGAAGACAACCAAAGTATACATAGATGGCTTTTGCTGGGACATGAAACAATTATCCATAAACTTGGCATAAAAAGACATTTATTTTGTAGCACTTAAGTTTTGTGTTAAATTAAAGTTCAAAACTTTCAAATCTTTAGAGTATTATCACAAAACAACTTAATTTTATTACACTATTTCCAGAGCAAGTTTTTCCATAACAACCTGAATGTTTATGAATGTGTTTAAAGGCTCATCAAAACAGTATAGATTATAAGAAAAATTACAGTTCTTGAAATGCTCTTCAATAGTTCTTGAAAATGTTCAATGTTCAAGAACATATTAAGGACATGTTCTAGAACAATGAATCAAGAACTGTTCTTAATGTTCTAGAAATGTTCATGAACTGTTCTTGATTATAAGAACAGAGTTTCGCAGGTGTTCATCTTCATTAATTAAACAAATCTATACTACTATTAACAAACAAATATATGATCATTATTGCATGAACAGTTTAATATAATAACATTATCTGGAGTTTAAAAGAATATATGACACCTGAGTCATACTTTGGATGGTACCACCGACATGGTACCACAGGAAGGCGTAATTAACCAATGACAATGAAAATTGAATTGGGTTTTACGGCGCACAAACTAGTGGCACAAATACAGTATATATGAAACTACTCGATACTATTGATTCTAGAATTATATTAACAAAAGAATCTTATTTGACCTATTTTTGAATGGTATTTGCGAAACCTGTGAAATAAGGAATATAACTATATTAATTGATGTGCATTAATTATCCTGTTTCCATTTATAACATACATCATGTCGTAATCAGCAAGTCAAAGAAATAATATCATTCAACTTGGTTTAATATATACACATATATTAATGATAAGATAGGAGAGTTATACAAATATTTCATCGGAAATTGTATTAAATTCTGCTAAAGTGGCTAAAAAAGCTTAGCCAAAAATGGCTAAACAAAAATCCAATTGGCTAAAAAAAATTGAGGTGGTTTAGCCAAAATGGCTAAACATTTTTTGGTCCAATGAATAGCCCAGATTTCTAGAACTTTTCTTGAACATAAGTTCTAGAACTGTTCTTGAACATAAGTTCTAGAAAATTTGTCTCATTTAACGTTCACATACTGCTCTAGAACTGTACCAGAACAGATTAGGTACAGTTCTGGTACAGTTCAAGAACAGTTCTTGAACAATCTATCCAGAACAGTTCAAGAATTGTTCATGAACAGTTCTAGAAAATTTCGCAGGGGTGGTTTCTACATTCTTACCAAAACCACCAGTACGCCTGGTCACCATCAAAATTACGCCTGGTTTAGTTATCAATATTATGCCTGCTTTACGGGCGTCACAGTTTGTTCGGGCTCAGTTTGCTGATAGCTGTATGTTTGCCGTGATAACTATTTCTGTATATATTTCATAGATTTTTGCATAAACTTTGCTGTTTATTTTACGGAAAATATTTAAATTAAAACAATTTCAAAACTGTTTTTGTCGTGTATTAACTAGTGATCTGACCACGCCAGTAATTACATATCTCCACCCTATTGTTATGTCGGAGTATATTGACAATAGGTTACATTACAATACAGTTGCACATGCTTTATTATACTGTTGCACGTGCTATTGTTTGTCAGAGTTATAGTATTGGTTTGATTGGTTAAAATGGATAAATGATTGACAACTGGCGACATGTTAATAGCAGTGGTGCAAACTTCTATACTTACTTCTCAGAGCCCATTCTTGTTTCTGCTCAAGCGCTTGCAACGTCATTTTTAAGTGTGCCAAGCAAATTTTCGAGATATTCTCACCAGCTTCCAGTATCTCGTTCAAATAACTTGTATCCAAGTCTTGAAGCTGGGTCGTCAGCGATTCATACTGGGTTTTTAAGTTGAGGCGCGACTTGATGTCAGGCTGGGCGTATTGTTGAGGGTCGTTCAAAAGTTTATGCAACGAGGTCATCATATGCGCGTAAGATTGCTGCTGAGACGATGCGACCATCAGTAAAGATGTCAGGACAAGAAACTGAAACAAGCACTGTGCACTTTTCTCCATATTTAGGTTTTAAATCTCTACTGTACAGTACCTGCCTAAGGCTAATGGTTAAAGATTAATTAGTATCAGTATCACTCAACCTGTTAACAGTTGTATCATCCACTTAGCCTAAAGATTAATTACAATCACTCAACCTGTTAACAGTTCTGGTTTTATCATCCACTTAGCCTATCTGGTTTGTACAACTAAAGATCATTAAGATGTGTACAACTAAAGATCATTAAGATGTAATATTAAGTCATATTACTGTTTATACATTCACTGAACACGCTGATAACGTTCTCAAGTTCACACATTTATTTAAGTGTCACTGACATGTCAACGATCATTGACCTACTCAAATGACACTCTCGGCTACTGCGCTGAAGTTGGCACTCGCTTTCAATCACCCAAAAATGCTATCACGCAATTTCAAGCGGCATTCCGCATGAGAATCTCACACGCGTTAGAACAATATTTCACTGCATGAATAATAATTATTTTTGTTTAACGGATTATGTTATTTCGAGCCGCTCCAAAGAGAGGAAAAGGATACATAGTGATACAATTCGGGAACCGTGACCAACTCATAATTTATCATATTTCTGTTATTCTATAACAAGCTCGGAGGATAGATTCCGATACATGGGATGACTATTCGGACGAGTTTACTTGTTGGCCCCCTGCTATATTTAGGGTGGAAAAAAAAGGACTACCTGGTCCCCAGAATAACTTTTTTATTTTTTTTATCAGATATGATAATACTATATGTTATTGGAAAGTTTAGAATATGTACTTTCCAAAACACTGAACATATTTAAGTTTATATGTGAAATAAGTGAATTATTGAATGCAACACACATACCCATCAGAATCATAAAATTGCCATATTTTGATCGCTGAAAGCACCCGGCCCCCTCTCGGAATTATTTAATACAGCTTTGATCGGTAATAACTCTATACATTTATTTAGCTGAAGATAACTACTTTCTAAAACTGCCGTTAAGAATAATTTAAATCGTATAAAAATTGGCAAAGTTATAAGTCGCTGTACATATACATGTGAAATCTAATTTGTTTTCGCCGCGATATTTTGGTTCGGACCACCTGGCCCCCAAAATATTTTTATGAAGTACTTTACCGATAAAATTTTTGGTTATATATTCTTAAAGCTTATGTTATGCTCTTTATTTAGAGTTAAAAATTACTAAATTCCGTCTATAAATGACAAAGTTATATTCTTTTGAATATTGCTAATTATTTTACCGATGTCTGCTGACAGTTTTTCATGCTATCAAACGACTAGTACATGAATCAACTATTTATTACTGTACTGCTTTAAATATATGTATACTTTTATTATTTTATTACTTTACTATTTTGTAAATTAAAATTAAAATTGTGTGTTTAAAAATTCGCGTTGATTCTATAATTAATTTAAATGTAAGGTATTCTGATATGTTTTTGTATAGTTGTATAGTTAATTAACATGAGATCATGGCCTATACTGAGATCAAACAGAATATTAAATTAAGACCAGTTAAGTCCTTTATTGTTTGTTTGTAGCAATTATCACTGATTATAGAGATCATAGTAAAACCGAAATAATAAAATGCAATATTTTACCAAATCGTTAATTTTAAACAATTTAAATAGTTCAAAGTGAAATTAAAAGGTAAGTAGGTTTGTATCAGTTGTTATTTAATGATGGGTTAATCCGGAACTCAAACGCACTGTTTGAATCATTTCAAATGTTCAAAGATTTAAGTAAGTGTTAAGTTTGTAGCAGTTTTCAAGCAATTCTTAAGGTAAATTGTATATGCAACAAAACTCTTATTTGCTGAATTAAAAAATTCAAAGTTTAAACTATATTGTTTGTAGCATGTGTAATTGATTGTTTATAGCACCGTATGCGACCATGAGATATAACATCTTCAAATTGGTGATGCGATTCATTTCAGTTTTGAAATTAATATATACCGTTGCAATCACTGTGTTTTTATGGATTAATCGTGATTAATATATTTGAAAGTGTACACTTATTACGAAATTAACAATGGCTCTTATAGTTGGACATAGCCAGACCAAGTATTTGCATCAATATCTTAATAATAAGGACATAGTAGTGAAGTGTTTTCCATGATACAAGGTTAACGAGATATGGCCTGAGATATCGGATTATGTTGCTGGATTTGATGTAAGTATATAGTGTATTTGTTTAACTGCGATGTGAAGTTAGTTCAAATGAGATAATGCTATTTAAAATATATATTTTATAGATGGCCAACAATTAATATATTATCTTATGTTAAAGCAATCAAAACATAGTTTCGAACAATTAAATAAATATTTATATTATATATTACGCATACACGTGTCGCACGGGACACTCATGGTGATTTTAAATCGTACAAGCAACAGTAGATATGCTCGGCGGTTACGACAATCAATAATATATTGTAATCAACGGGTGTCACTAATCCCATCAACAAACTAATGTAAAGTTGCACAGGTGTGATGTTTTTACAACAGAATTAAATTGATTTGGAAACGCAACATTAAAATCAATGACTGTCACTAACCATAGCAACGAACTAAAAGATTGTTAAAAGGTGCGATGTTTTTACAAGTGATTAGATTATAAGCATTCACTGTCCATGTATGACACCATTTAAAGACAGTGACTTGAGTGATAAAATTTATTTTTTAATTTATTTACACATTGATTATTAAACAATATTTGTCAATGTGCATTTTTTTAATTGATACAATTAATAAGCTAATTTTATTTCACAATTCCAACTTTGTCTTTAAATCACTGTTTTATTTTAAAGAAAGTATGTCATAGCGTATACTTAATTAATTGTATCCGGTAATACATTATTTAAATTATAAGAAATAGTTGCACGAACAAATCTAATGATTTAGTGATTTAATATTAAAGGTGATTGCTGTTCACGTTGGTGCGAACGACATTCCAAGAGACACACCTGCTGCAGTGATGAGCAAGATACATAACTTTGGCATTATATTTGGCACAAATGGTATTATATCAATCAATTATAATGTTTGCGCCGAAGAAATAT
Source organism: Cyrtodaria siliqua (assembly GCA_037043455.1). NCBI lineage: Eukaryota > Metazoa > Mollusca > Bivalvia > Adapedonta > Hiatellidae > Cyrtodaria > Cyrtodaria siliqua. The sequence continues at coordinate 4,569 of JAWPHD010005616.1, read as the reverse complement.
TTGAATTTAAAACTTAACTTTTTCCTATTGAATACTCTAAGATATAATAATTGCATATTTTTTTCTCATTTCAGCGCCACAATCCTAGTTTCGGGAATTTTACCTAGAGTGCAGAATTGTTTCCCAGGAGGACGTCTTACACAGACGTATTTGGACAAGTTCAATCTGTATGCCGGTATAGTGAACCTGACACTAAGTGAAATTCAGAAGTCTGGATGAAGTATGTTAATTTCGACGGAACGTTTACCCCTAATGCTCAGAGCCATCTACTGAGTAGAGACGGGCTTCATCTGAGTGTGGCAGGCACAAAGACAGTAGCGAGAATGATAGAGGCGGAATCCGTACACCGTAGTGTATCCGTAGTGATTAAAAGCGAAGAATCGCAGTATGTACATCATAGAACAGTTGGACCACTCCTTTATAGTGAGGCAGTCACTATTATGAAACCGACGGTGCGGGATACTTCTTCACATGTGTCACCAAAAAAATACATAAAGAAACGGCTTCCAACAAAACCAGCTCCGATATCAGACGGCATCACGTATATTGGGCGGAAAAGACAAAGAAGATCTTCACCTACAACATCATCTACAACACCACCAACAACAAAAACGAAAATGCCAGAAAACAGATATACGGTGCTGAGCATACAGAAACCCAAGAAATCAGCAGACGCCAACAGTACCATCCAAGGCACTTCACAATGTGACAATAAATCATGTTCCATTGAATGGTTTCATAAATCTTGTGTAGACCACTTGAATTCTTTTACATGGAAATGTTCAAACTGCAAATAATAAATAAATTGTATTATTGTATTGTATTGTACACATCGCTTTATATGTTTTCTGTGAGAATGAATGATTGAAAAAAAAAATGTATTATTTGTAATATGTATAATTATACATAATGAAACGCACTGTGTTGGTTTTATTTTACTGTTGTCAGTCCTGTCACTATCCTTTAATAACACGCATAACTCTGTCGGTTGATATTTGTAACATTTATAAAATCGGCAAATTCAAAAGTTGTTTTCAAAAGCATATAACTTTGTCATTTATAGACGGAATTTAGTAATTTTTAACCCTAAATAAAGAGCATAACATAAGCTTTAAGAATATATAAACAAAAATATTATCGGTAAAGTACTTCATAAAATATTTTGGGGGCCAGGTTGTCCGAACCAAAATATCGCGGCTAAAAAAAATAGATTTTACATGTATATGTACAGCGACTTATAACTTTGCCAATTTTTATTCGATTTAAATTATTCTTACAGTTTTAGAAAGTAGTTATCTTCAGCTAAATAAACATATAAAGTTATTACCGATCAAAGCTGAATTAAATAATTCCGAGAGGGGGCCAGGTGTTTTCAGCGATTAAAATATGGCAATTTTATGATTCTGAAGGGTATGTGTGTTGCATTCAATTATTCACTTATTTCGCATCTAAACTTAAATATTTTCAGTGTTTTGGAAAGTACATATTCTAAGCTTTCCAATAACATACAGTATTATCATATCTGATAAATACTAAAAAAGTTATTCTGGGGGCCAGGTAGTCCTTTTTTTCAACCCTAAATATAGCAGGGGGCCAACAAGTAAACCGCCGACTATTCGACAGGCGAGGCTACGGCAAATAATAATAACAAAAGATTATCCGCAAGGTATTTATATTGTATGATGCTAGTGTATACCCCGCAGGTTTCTTGTCTACATGGATTGATTTTTATATGGCTGTTAGGCCTATTTGGGGTGTGTGGAGTGGGTATTTCTAACAAACCTGCAGGGTACGCACTATATAAGCATCATACAGAACACAAATACCTAACGGAATCAGTTGACATCGGTCCGATGACCATATCCCGATTGAAAGCATGGTGGTCCAGCAAATGATACAAATGCTATGTATAACAGACTGATAAGCCTATTTCGGGTGTGTGGGATGGGTATTTCTGACAAACCTGCGGGATACACATTATACTGGCGTCTTACAGAATACTAATACCTAACAAAATCCGTTGACATCGGTCCGATCAAATCCCGATTGAAAGTACGGTGGCCCAGCAAAGTCATCATATAATGCTAAGTATAACTGGCTAATACGCCTATTTGGGGTGTGGGGGATGGGTATTTCTGACAAAGCTGCGGGGTACATACTATAATAACGTCATACAGAATATTAATACCCAACGAAATCCGTTGATATCGGTCCGATCACATCCCGGTTGAAAGTATGGTGGCCCAGCAAATTCATCATACAATGCTTTGTGTAACTGGCTGATAAGCCTACTTGGGGGTATGTTGGATGGGTATTTTCAACAAACCTGCGGGGTGCACACTATACTAGCGTCATATAGAACACAAATACCTAACGAAATCCGTTGACATCGGTACGATCATATCCCGATTGAAAGTATGGTGGCCCAGCAAATTCATCATAATTATAATGCTTTGTATAACGGGCTGATAAGCCTACTTGTGATATTTAGGATGGGTATTTCCAACAAACCTACGGGGTACACACTATACTAGTGTCACACAGAACACAAATACCTAACGAAATCCGTTGACATTGGCCCGATCATATCCCGATTGAAATCATGGTGGCCGCAAATTTATCAAATGATATAGTATATTAGTATCTAAAAAGCGTATTTGGGGTGTGTGTGATAGATATTTTCATCAAATCTGTGGGGTACATGATATACTAGCGACATACAAAATACTAATACCTAACGAAATCCGAAGAAATCGGTCCTATTATATCCCGGTTGCTAGTGGCCCAGCGAACTCATCATTTAATGCTGTATATAAGAGGCTAAACAGCCTTCTTTTGGAGTGTGGGATAGTTATTTCCACAAACATGCGGTGTATACACCATACTATTGACATACAAAATATCAACACATAGCGAGATCCGTTGAAATTGGTGCGATAACATGCCGATTGTAAGTATGGTGTCCCAGCTAATTCATCCTATATACAGTATATGAGAGACTGAAAATCCTCATTTGAGTGTGTGGGATAGGTGTTTCCGACTTTGCCTGTTTTCGGGAAGCATAAAAAGAAACTTGCGGGGTGCACACTATACTAGTAAACATACACATCTAAAACGTCTATGTACTTACCTGTACACAACATATAGACGGACGGACGGACGAACGTACACATGTTCTCACAGTTCCACACTATACATGCCGTCATATATAAACAAACCATGGATGCTCTCCGAATTGAGTTTTGTATTACATTGGGTAATATAATTTAAATGAAGCTAGAGCTATGATCTTATGCTCTGCACAACCTCGCGAAGTTTCTTTGAAATCCCATAAATAGTTTTCGAATCATACTCAAGACAAGAATTATAAGAAGGGAATCACTGTAATTTGAATTAAGACAGAGTTTGGGTCTTGTGATCTGCACTTCCTCTCATTGCCCTCTATTAGTCTATGAAGTTTCGAAGAAGTCCCATTAGAAGGTTTTGAGTTATGCTCCTGACAAGAATTATAAGTATACAGCTACCAAGGGTAATAACTCTTAATTTAACCGAGAGCATAACATTACAAAGGGAATAACTCTAATTTGAATGTAGACAGAGGTTCTTGCACTCTGCCTTTCTTCTTATTACCCTCTATCATTGTGTTGAGTTTTAATGCAGTCCCACAACTAGTTATAAAGTTACACTCCGGACAAGAATTATAAGTATAAAATTACTTGTAATGTGATGGGTTTCAATTCAATATTAGGGTAATCAAATTACTTACTATTCAAATGTACGTACGGCACGGATTGTATTTATTATCCAATTACATGTTATATATATCTATGTCATGTATGCATGCTAATTGTTCTAATATATGATATAAATAAATTATTAAACATTATTGTTTGTCGGTATAAACATCCTTCATACGCTGATAATATACCGATAATCTCTATTAGATTCGTTACTAAACTATTAACAATCTCCACGCAGAGTTATCGTTCCTTGCACTCACATATATCTCTGCTAACTACTAAATTACAAGATTTTGGTAAAACCTGTTAAATTGGAATATGTTTGCCTGAAATTTATTTATTTATTGTGTAAATATAATTTTCAGAATATCTGCAAATTAGATGTTGCAAGATTTGAAAGAATGCATGAAAACAATATAGTTTTAATCAGGACTATTTATTACAAAATTAATACGTATTTAGGTCTCCTCAATCGAAACGCATATGTAAACATTTCAAACCGAAGCTCGATAGCAGAGAAATTAAATCATAGGGTACGAAACATCCAGGGTACGAAACGTTCAAGGTACGAAACGCCTGTACCCTTTTAAACGTATACGTATGTACGAAACGTCTGTACCCTTTTAAACGTATACGTATGTACATACATATATAAAATACGCAGACATACGTACGAACGTACATGTGTGCTTGCAGGGTCACACTATATTATATATCCTCAATATGTACCGATCGTGAGCGTAGTTGTGCTAATATTATGTTTAGTGAATCTCACATCATGTGAACTTCCGGCGGACTATCTTCTTTGCGGGATGAACATCCGGCGGCC